>PVJH01018666.1:0-44607 GCA_004026705.1 Nesogale talazaci | reverse complement strand
TATTTGTGTAAATTAAATGCCATGACCAAGGAAGCTTCCATATTTCAAGTGCTTTCTGGTTTACACTTCCCGTCACATACTCAGATGGACCGAGCTCTGGTGCCCATCAGAAATGAGAGACTTCCCCAGGGAGGCATACTAAGATTCATATTCAACACTGGGCACGGAAGGAAGCCTTACCTTCAATTTTGGCATACTCTGACAGTCGAGAGTAGTTGACTAAAGCAGCTTGCTCTAGACATTTACGGATGACTGTTTTTACCTCCTCCTGTGGAACTGGGGTAACAATATCTTTCATCAGAACCTTTGGAGGGGAAACAACAAGATTAATCAGAAGGGCCGTACAAATATATGGCTATGCATACTTCTTTGAGGGCTCAAGTCTAACACGGGCGGTAAACGCTTCCTTGAGACATCACACTGATTCAGATCCACCAGGAATGAGAGAGATTCCCAGAATGCAGTGCACGTCCAGCATGGCAAAGTCCATTTCAGTATCAGTGGTCCAGGGCCAGGCTTCAATCTACCCAACTGCTTGTGAGTGTGGGGAGTGGCACTGGAATTTTGGCAATTGCCTCACTTTTCCTCTGGCCTGGGTTGGACTGTAAACTAATCCTAAGGAAATGACAAGCTGGATCACTGAACCACAGTATTTCATTACAGTCATGACCATGGGTGTGTAGCTACAGAACCTTCCTTTTGTATCCATTCTTACCCTTTCCAAAAGTGAGAGTGTAGCTTTTAAAGCACCTTCAGGTCGGCCAAAAGGAAAGCAATACCTACAAGAGACAAGAGTTTTCAGGTTACCCAAAACCTATTCCAGGTCCTGTGACTCCTAGGGACCCTACCCTGTAGGACAAGAGAACGGCCCCTAGGAGTTTCTGCCACTGAACCCTTTATGGGAGTAGAAAGCCCTGTCTTTCTTTCACAGAGTGGCCCGGTGGTTTTGAACTGCTGACCTGGTGGTTAGTAGCCCCATGAGTATCCAGTAAGCCACTAGGGCTCCTCAGGGAAGCGGAAGGAGCTTCAGAGTCAGCTTTGGATAATGGATTGATGAACAAAGCCAGCTTGGACAAAGAAGGTTTTTTTGGGTGCTTTTTTAAAGTGGAAATTAAGAAAGAAAAAACTATTGCTATTTGTTGAGCCTTGTCCCCTTGCTTTCATCGCTGATGCATAAATGTCATCGTGGCTCCAGTATATTTACAGCTTTTGAGAATAAAGAACTTTATTCGTCTCTTCCATCCTCCAACCCTCTGATAAACCTCACAAGTCCTTACCTAAAATGTGTGATCTGATTTTCCAACAGAACCCGCAGTCTCTCTTTGATTTCTTCAAAACGTTCCTTTTCTTCAACAGTCACGGTTCCAATTCCGTCGGGCCTGAGTGAAGATATGCCATGAAATGTTAGATTCTCAAATGCTGACACTATCAAATCACATCTCTACCAGGAGAAGACTGTCCATCTTAGAAGAAATGGTGATAATGATCATCGATGTGACCTTAAAAGAAGTCCCACTATTCAGAGTTGGCTACTGTTTTTTGGAATAATAGTTTGGAGACATTCCATCACAGGGGGGTTATGCATTGGGCTCTTAACCACAAGGTCAGCAGTGTGAAACTACCAGTCCCCCCTGGGGAGAAAGGAAGGTTTTATCCTCCAGTAAAGAGTTGCAGTCTGGGAAACCCACAGAGGCAGTACTAGCCTGTCCTTCTCGGGTCACTATAATTCAGAAATGACTCGGTGGCTGTGAATTGTGTTTGTGTTTGAATCTCATTTCATGTCAAATGGTGACATGTACATCCAGCCCCCGGGTTGGTTCTTGTTTGCCTCGCAGTTTCTTACAAATCTTGAATCAATTGCCAATATTTTATGAAAAACCAGAAATGAAACCAAAACCACTCTTGTCAATTCTGACTCCCAGAAAGGCAGGACTCCGTCAGAGGGCTCCCACGGCTGGCATCTTTAAGGTAACCAACGGTCACATCTTTCTTCCGGGGAGCAGCTGATGGGTTCAAACCACCGGCTTTTTTGGTTCGCCACTGAGTACTTCAGGGATCTTTACATCTTATGAATTGGAGCAGTGTCATTTCTGGTTTCTCTGGAAAACTCGGAAGAGCTACCATCCATTAACAAGAGCTGGTAGTTTCTTTCTTACCTGGGGCAGGCACTCTCCTGGCCCACATCTCTGATTTTTATCATCTCTCTGTGTCTCCTGGAGGTATCTGACTTTGTGAAGTCTGAATGAAGTACACAAATCACTAGGCACACCAGGTGCCTTGTAAGCAAGCTCATTCCTTATTGGCTGTTGGTCATTCTTAAATGGCTCCATTTCCGGAGTGCAATTGCAGATGTTCAGATTCACTTAGGAACTCTATGTGTTAACTTACGAACACCCCACATAGGTCTTTCACATTCATCTCCAACTGCTGCTCACTGGCATAAAAAGAAGTGCCCTAGCAGGAATAACATGAATTTCAATTTAATCATAGTATCCTCGTACTTGGGACACATCAACCATTTCATGTACATTTCCTCTATTTTGTTATGAGCCATCAGGGTGAAAAATATAATAGAGGGTCATTGCAAATTTATAGCCCAAATTAATCTGGGGTGCCAAATTAGATACGGGGTAATCTGACCCAAGTGAAGACCTTGGCTCTCAGATGCCACAGTGACTTGTCTAACTATTGGCTGAGTCTGTCTGTGGAATGGCGGGTCACTATGAAGCTCCTATTGGAAGGTCCTTCAGTGTGCAAATGCAAACCATCTTGAGACCAAACAAGGATCTGGCATGAATTGGGAAAATCATGTGTATTAGGCTGGTCTGACTGCACAAAAGACTGGGCAAATGATTGTCATGTACTTCCGGTTGGGAGTTAGTTGGTCACTTCCCTTTTCTTTAATGCTAATACCCTATTTTGAAAATGGGAACTCTCTCCCCTTCCCTGCTGAACAGAGCTGTACCCAAGGAACCACTTCTTGTATAGTTCATGCTAACATACAGCCTGAATTCAAGGAAATGGTAGCTATCGGGTGCTATCGGGAGAGTTGTTGGAATAGAGGAATGCACCCTAAGCCTCATGCTTTCTGGCAAAAAAAAAATGTTAATTTACAAAAGTTATTTTTAAAATTAAAACAAGCAAAAATGAAATGTCCATGGGTCTGTTAGTAAAACCCCCAGAGTCAATTCATTGCGCCCCACCAAGTATATGTATGCAACCCTCTCTGCAGTGAATTTCTCATGCTTCTGCTCTAGCCTGCAGCTTCTGAGTTTTGCTTGACAACCATGCAGTCTGGGAACGCTCACATTTAGATGATTGGTGTGTGCCTGTCTGCATACACTCAGTTGGAGGTGGGGAGGAGCCATTTTATGCATTCTGGTTATAAGCAGGGAATTAACACTCAGAAAAATGGCATTAAATAGAACTTAGAGTTTAGGGGAAATCATGGGTACATGTAGCATGGACAATCTACAATGACTGTGGCCGTTATCATGGGAATGCTTCCTCATCACTAGCCCAAAGGGGATGTCAAAGGCAATTGGGCATTTCGAAGAAAGTTTTTAGATTTGCATTTGAGATGATAAAAACAGAATCACTGCTGAGTATTTAGTGTGTTCCCAGCCTTCTTAGGTACGTAGTGTTACGTTATAAATGTGAAACGCCAGTGTGTTTATTTCTTCCCTTCATCCCCTTTGCTCTGACATTTGCAATTATCCATGGCATTAGATGGCAGCTTCCACTTCTTTGCAGACCTCTCCTTGTATTATTTTCTAAGCCTCGTTAATCTTGCTATTTAAAGGGAAAAAAGTGAACTCTTACAAAATTATTTTTGTAGGCTCTTCTCAAATTTGCTTTTAAATTGCTATGTCATGTGACTGCTTTTGTCTTAAAATAAACAAGGCAGACTAAACTTGATACGTTGATAAGGTACTAGTCAAGAGTTCATCAACAACAGGTGATAAAAATGAGTCATAAGGAATGTAACTGCCAGAATTCTACTGACGGGGGATGCTATTTTACAAACCGAGAAAACCCAATTTGCTGGAGGTCACAGGTGGTAAAAACATTACTCAAAATGATCTCTTGATTGTTTCAGAAAATTCACCCATCTTCTCCCCACCCCGCTCCCCCCCGACTGAGTCCAATAACTGGTTGATGTTAGTTGCACAGGTTTAGGCAAACAGAACTCAATGGAACCAGAGATGGAAACACCAACCCTTCCAGGTCAGTGCGTCTCAAAATGGAGCATGCTTTGGAGTCATCCTGGGGGTGTGAAAATTCAGGTTTCAGAGACCACCCCCCCAGTTTCTGACAATACCAGTCCCTCATCTGCCACAAATCAGGTCTTTCTGTTGCACTGTTACTCTACCTTTTCAGAACCTCTAGAAAGAAAGCTTGATTAACAGTCTGATCTGGTGGAATGCACTATGCGTCAACATTTTCATCTGTTCTGGAAGTTGTTGGATGTCCACAATGAGGCTTGTCATAAAACCACTGGTACACTTAAGTTTCTCCCATAGTACTGTCCTTGTAAGCTGTGTTTACAACAGTTCCTGTGCCATTTTTTTCCTGGGCAGGAAACAAAAGTTCACAGATGCATACTGTTCTCCTAAATTGCCAATATGAGGTGCGAGTGAAACTGCTTTTCTGAAAAAATCCACTGTGACCAGAGAGGACCTTCCCAGGTGATACCACTGGGTGCACTAACTCAAGAGTGAGTTTCTTGATGCTGGCCTACTGGGGAAATGGCACACTACAGAAGTAGGGATTTCTTCCCATTTTTTTGGGGGGGGGGGATACCTCTTTATATAGTTTCAGAAACTCACAGTTCTACTATTTCTAATAGGGTCTCTGTGAGTTGGGATTGATTTAATGACAGTGAATTTGTGTTGTTTGTGCAGTCGCCTTCATTTCAGCTTTCCCTGATTTTCCTTAGATGCTCCCATCATCATCTCAGTAAATCCCTATTTGCTTAAACTATCCAGGGTTATGTTACATATATCCTTCCTTCCAAACCCATACTCCCAAATTTTAGGAGATGCACCGATGTCTTTGAATCAAGCTTTAGAAACATGAAGGCATAAAGGGCCATCAGGAAACACATTCCTCGGTCTCGAGTTCCACCTGACTGTGCACTGGCTGACAAATCATGATCCCCAAACTCGATACAATATGCAGGTCAAGTACAGCCATTTTTGGAGCCCTGTTGAAGTGGGGATGCTTTTCCCACCTGCAGGCCATGCATGGAGCTAGAAGTGGGTCTCTCCAGCCACGGCAGACTATATTGTATCTGACACAGTGGGCCTCTCTGGAATCCACCTTTCAAGTTTTCGGCAAACCATTTTCTCACTGTCCTTCACAAAGTTGACATTTTCAGCAGCGTGATAGGGAAGATGTCATGTCGGCTGCTCTTCAAGTTCTTGTCACAGTGGTTAGCACCAGTTCTGTCATCTTCACTCTCCTCACAGTCTCCTCTCTTGAGCCATGTCACAAATAATAATGCGTCTAGACTTGTGGCTTCCTTTGCTTACCCGCCCCCCCCTTCTTTTGTTAAATGGAAATGACCAGAACTCAGCAGCCTTCCCTCTGTCTGACTTACACGTGAGAATAATTGTTCTTCCTTTCCCCAACATACTTCTGAGCTAGAACTTATTAATGACTGTGATTGTATGGTTGACCCAATCTGATGAAGTATGAGGCTTTTCATGAGAAAATTTTTATTTTGATATTACAAGTGAAGTGTGAGTGATTGAGTCCAAGATCTAAGCTGTAATGTGTGTGTGTTTCCCCCCCCACCTTGTGTGTGTGTGTGTGTGTGTAGTAAGCTTATCTTTTTGGGGTCTTTCGATTGCCAGTGCCCACTCAGGTGAACATGCAGTTTCCTGGCATGCTGGGCTGGTCTCCACATTCTACTGCAAGCTGGCTTAGAAAACCCTTATTTGAAAGGTAAGATGTCTGTTCAAGAAGGTCACATTGCTAAATTAATCCTTAGCTTACAATGACTGATGCCTTCCGATACAGCATCTATTTGGTGATTAAGTGCAGATTCCAGGTGTAAAAAGAAATGCAGGAATTTAAGCGAGCGAGGAAAAGAGTCTCTGGTCCCTCTCTCTACAGAGAGCCAGCTTTAAGCCTCCAATCACCAGCAACAAGGGATAAAATTCCAGCTGAAGAGAGAATATAGTTTCATATCCAAATGCAAATGTCCACATATGCTGGTGTAGGCACTGTAAACATGGTATATTCTCCCTCTCCAAATGGAAGCATGCCTGCAGACCACATTATGGATCCATGAAAATGTCCTTAAACAAGCACGATCATTGAATCCTTGCTACTGAGTTGCTCCAGCCCAGAAACACAGCCATGAGAGTTTAAAGGGACAGAGTGGGACAGAGCACTCAGTAACTGCTCCTCGGTCATGACTGCTCCCTAAAGGGACCACTTAGACGAAACACTGTCTCTTAAACTGCTCCCCCTTCTTCTTTTAGTGGACATCTCTAAGTAACTCTTTATCCTTACAAGTTTTAGAATGGTAAGCTGAATTTAATTTTAGCACCAATATTTTCCTTTGTCTTCTTCATGCAGTTAACAGGCACAAACTGAAGCTAGCATCAGGGCATTGCCCTCTCAAAAGGAGACATCCCTGCCTGCTCTTCTAGATGGCTGGTACCATCTCTCTGTTAATTATAAATTATAATTAGGGCTCTGGTATCCCATGGTCACTGCTTCATTATGAAAGCCCATCCTCCCCACCCCCCCTTTCCTCCAGCTCATGCCCTTTTCTAATTGTGCCCCGATGCCCCAGGGGTCAGACATGCTGCTCAAACAAATACATCAACGCGCTCACTTCCAAGATCGGAAGCAACAACATACAGTTTCTACAACATCAAACATATCAGCGCTGCCTTACAAAGTGTCAGGGAAGAAGCAACAGCACACCGTTTTTTTAAACAACATTACAAATGCGTAGCTTCTTGGGATTGACTGCTAGTCAATCTCAAGGAGAGGTTGGAAGAGGGCAAAACTTAATTTTCTGACGTGCTTACTGCTTTTCTAAACATGTAGTTATAACTCAACAAGATTAGACAGTGTCATTCAGTCTGTTATAAGGCTAAGAGTGGTTGAGAAACTTCGCCCAATTGAACAAAGAAGATAGAGGCTCTTGGTGAGCAGCAAGCCAAAGAGCCCCAAGTTGAGGCCTGGTGCTGAATGCTGAAAGGAGCCATCAAATGCTTAGAAACCCTTACCCCCCCCACACACAGAAGGACAAGATTTCAAACTTGAGGCCCCATAGAATTTTCTTTTCAAAGATTAAGAGAAAAAGAGTCATGGTTTTCTAGACACAGACATGGGCTAATTAAGCTTCAGATTATACCATGAAGAGCCTAGATCTATAGACTTATGAATGTTCAGACTGGTAGTATATGGATGTGGCCTTTTGGTATTGTACCAATTTGTTTTTGTTTTTGGGCATCACTGCTCTCTGGTGGCCGTGGGAGCTACCCAGCGCCGCTCCTGAGAGCTGCTGCTGAATTTGAACCGCCAAGCCCGCGGGCCACAGTCCCGCACTCAACCACTTACGCCACCGGGGCTCAGCCCGGTATCGTACCAATTTAAAGGAGTCTGACATCTGAAATTATGTTTGTTTTTTGCACCAGTGAATTCTCTGACCACACGATGATGATGAAACTGTTGGGATTTTAGAAGAATAATGTACATTTCTGGAAGTTTGACATGGGCAAGTCAGACTGTACCATGGGGTTGGATAGCTCAGTGCACTTCAGAAGATCTTTGAGGGAGGGAATCTGCTGTTCTCATGTGATGAGGGAGTTACATTTACAGGGGTCATAAGAAAACAGGTAAGTTCTATGGAGAATTTCTCCTTGGATGCTTTAGATGCCTACTTTTATCTGAAACGTCCTTGGAACCCCTCCACTCCCTCTTACAAGTACTCCTTATTAGGTAAAGCTGGTGATTATCTTTTCAGTCAACCTACACACAGCAAAACAGTTCCCACTGAACAATTACTACACATCTTATTCAGTGACACTGACTACATTGATCAATCTGCTCATTATTTCCAATCCAGTCCTTCAGTTCCCGTGAGCCTAGTCTTAGAGCACCCCTCACTTCCAGTCTTCTCAGCTATGCTTTATCATAATGGTTGACTATTTGATCTCATATATGTGGTGTTACAAAGAGCCCCCTACAAAGGATGATGATAACCACTGTTTTATCGATTTATCTGTTAGTTAGCTAAAAGGTGATTGATTGCATAGTTTGAATTCAAGGTCTAAAGGGTATTTCAGGATAATTTTTAAAAGGATTTCTACTGCCTCAGGGTTCCAGTAAGATTAGCATTAAAAAAATAAAGCTGGTTCTCTGGGATGTATAGAGAATGACTCTGTCAAGTGCAAGGCCAGCATCTCCCAGAGCTGGCAGGTCAAGCACTGATGTGCTCAAATCCACAAGTTCAATAATGCCCAGTGTCCATGTAATACAACAATGAAAGCCTGTGGGCCCTGTCTCCCCCTTCTGTGCCCCGCTGCTACAAGAAGTGCTGTAACCAGATGTCAGTAAAACAGTGCTATCCCTGCTATACAGCTGTGTGTGTGTGTGTGAGAGAGAGAGAGAGAGAGAGAGAGAGAGAGAGACAGAGACAGAGACAGAGAGAGAGACAGAGACTGGAGAGGATGGAATGATAAGAAAACATGTAGATGTAGAAATTATTCATTTACTACTAGGTAATCATTCACAAAGATAAATAAGCAAACAACAAACCAGTACTGGGTGTTGGCTGAACATGGGGTACCAACACTGGCAGCAAGGACATTGTCAACCTGGCAATTATAGCCACCCAGGGGAGGAAAAAGAGAAAGAATGTGAAGGATGGTAGTGGCATAGGAGAGTGAAAGAAATGGATGGACTTAACCGATACTTTAGCTCGAGAGGGCCTGGTTATTGAACAGGTGCAATTGGCCGAGGGAGAGGGATGAATCATAGATGGCATCTCAGGTTCTGTCATGAGCAATGGGGTGGATGGAGCTGTTCGCAGACTGCAGGACCTCGACAGAGGAGCAGAGGGGGAGAGTGAATTCCATCTGGCTGTCCAGGTTACTTCAACCAGTTACACAAAGATCACATGGTCTCTGCCCACAGGCAGCACTTTGGCTCCAAGCGCAGCTCTGCAGAGTCCTTGGACATATTTTCAGAGATTTTTAGGATGCGTGCCCTCTTACATTTGCTAGCAGACGCATTCATCTATGCCGTTTACTTTGGATTGGGGAGGTTGACATTATGGATTTGTTCACTGCTGATACAATGTACTATGAATGCAGGCCATATGTGAAGAGCGGCACTGGCATTCAAGAAATGTTAAATAATAATGTAAATGAGAAAAGTTTCCAACCCAGTAATACAGGGATCCAAGGAACACTGACGCAACGTGCAATCATCAGAGCTGTTTGATTGCCTTGTCACTGTGGGACAGTGACCAAAGTGATGCTAATCTAAATGTCATCTAGAAAGAAGACGAAAAATATTATGGTGAAAATTAGGAGCCAATTTAAAAATGAGAAGATAAAGCGATTTACATCTGTGGGTTTTATGATCGACAAATGCAACCAGCTGAACACACTTACACGATCCCTTTTCCCCCCTCCTCCCTTTGTGAGAAAATGGATTCTGTTTTAAAGGGCTGGTGCAAACAAATGTCTCCTGCCCCCATTATGTGGTTCTCCAATTTTGCTCCAGCTTAGCATTGTTCCAGGTGGTAGTAAATTCCTGATGCACAGAGTAGCCAGCAGAGTAACTAAACCCACGGCTCAGTGGGTAGCGCTCAGGCAGCAGCATTTTTTAGTGATTCCGATGGAAGCCGAGTGTGATAACCCAGTCTTCAAATAACTGTTATCTGATGACCAAACCCCTTAGAAGAGCCTCTGGAGAAGTTATTAAAAGGACAGAAGCCTGGGTTCCAGCTAAGGCTTGCTGAATCTAATTATTTTAGAATGGGATCTAGTATTCTCCATTTGAAAGTAAAACCAAACTGAACCGGCCCCATGGTATTTATAGGGACTCTGAGCTACGGGTTGGGCTGTGAACAGCAAAGCTGGTCGCTTGAGCCACCGACGGCCGCTCCCCCGTAGCAAGACCAGGTTCCTACTCCCAGAAAGAGGGGCACTCCTGGGATCGCACAGGAGCCGTTCCGCCCCCGCCTGCCAGGTCCCTGTGAGTTCGAGTGGACGCGGTGGCAGGGAGGGAGTGTGCGAACCACTGCACATGTACGAAACCCACAGGGGCAGCTCTCAGCCCTTGCCGGACACAGAGTAAGTCTGCGTGTGCTTGACACAATGGATGGAGGTCTGGATTGTGATAAGAGCTGTAGGCGTCCCCAGTGCAAAACAACAACAACAACAACAACAACAAACAACAGAGGAGCTCAAGGGCACAAGTAAAAGACAATGTTTTGGAAATGACGATGGCAATACATGTACAAATGTGCTCGATTCAATTGATGGATGGATTGTTATAAGACCTGTAAGAACCCCCAATAAAATAATTTATTTTTATTTATCTATTTTTTTGGGGGGGGCATCACTGCCCTCTGGTGGTCATGGGAGCTACCCAGCCTTACTCCTGGAGAGCTGCTACTGGATTTGAACTGCCAAGTCCGTGGGCCGCAGTCCCACACTGGGGCTCAGCCCTAAAATAATTTATTTTTTAAAAATGCAAGGGAAAGGGTTAATTTTAGCCCATGACCTGGGTGTTTGCTTTAAAATTGGAGCTTACTGTGTACCATTGACATTGCAGGGGCAGAAAACCCCTAAGTGCAGAGGGGTATTCTGTGCCTTGAAGGCTGGCCCACCACATCCCTGGTCCTTATCTAGTAGACACATAAAACCTTACTCCTCTACTCTCAGGATGTTAATAAATGTTTCCAGACATTGCCAAATGTCCTCTGGGGATGGGGGGTGATCACGCTTTGTTGAGGACCACTGCTCTGAAAAATGCCAAATATATAGCTGGTTCCACACTTTCCATTGCTTGGAATGAGCCATAGCAACCATCCTTTTGGTAGGTCAGATAAAGCTATGGTTGACTAGAGCAGTGGTTTTCAACTTGTGGGTCTCGGCCCTTTTGGGGAGGAGGGTCAAATGATCCTTTCACAGGGCTCACCCAATTCATAAGAGTAGCAAAATTACAGTTATGAAGTAGTAACAAAAGTAATTTTATGGTTGGGGGGGTCACCAACCATATTGGAGGAATTGTATTAAAGAGTCATGGCATTAGGAAGGTTGAGTGAAACCACTGGGCTACAATGTCTTGGATTCATGTAGACATCGCTTGTCACAGAGATGTAGCACAAAATTCCCAAGCCGGGGGAGGCACCCCAGTTGTCACTAATCATCTCCAGCTGCACGAGGGCAGGGCAGCAGAGGGAGGGTAGGTGTTGGGTGGTGGTGGGTATTGTATTAACAATAGTGTTTGCTTGGTAGCTTCTCATCTAATTATAAGGTGGTGGTGGATGACAATGGGATGGGCTCCACTCTCTCTCACCCCCCTGTACAAGAAGGTTGTTAATTAGTGCTCAAAGGAGGCTCTCTCTGCGGTGACCTCAACTCTAGATTTTGGCTTTCTCTTCATGACCAGGTGAGCCCAATGGATTTGGAGCCATTCTCTGACCCCCCGAGAATTAACAACGGTTTAATTGAATTGGGGGCTTCTATCTCATCTCACCTGGGCATGTTGAAACATAGCAAGTCTCTGGGTTTGCATCCCACTCCATAGATTAAGTGCTAACACCGGGCAGGCAGGAGGGCAGCATGATCGCAAACGCAAGCTCTAAATTCAGAATAGCCATCACATCAGAATCAGACAATCATTTGCTAAGAGATTTTGAGCAAGTGGCCGAAGTTGAGATTCAAGATTCTCATCATTTGGATGAGGGTAATAAAAGAAAAAGCACGTATAGAAAGGCAAGTAAAATAAAAGGAAATGTATGTAAACTGCATAGCACACAATTCCTGGCCTGGAGCAAGCACTTTTTAAAGGGTAGGAATTCAATTTAATTTAAATGGAATTTAACCTTATTTATGAAGCCTAGCGATTGGGTTGTTTCAGTTCTGGCTGTAACTCGGAGAAAAGTTGAGAGGTTGAAGGGATAATGTAGGGGCTGTAGTTCAATCTGCTTGTTTTTCTGATGAGGCAGACACATAGGGGAAATCTGACACTCTGATGTGTATGCCGAATAGACCTGGACTCCACTCTTCAGGATCTAAGGACAATGCTGACGTCATGAACAGAATGACACCATTTAACTTTACAGACACCCAGTCTCATCATCTGTGAAATGGCTGTAAAATAGCTAACCTGAATACATGCAATCAAATGAGATAAAATACGCTTGACTATACTTTGAAAACTGCAGAGATCACGATTCTGGGCAAAAACACACAACACAGACACAGTTCCCAGAACACAGATGAGTCTCTCACAGAACTCTTTGAGATCCGTTTGGGCAATTGGTCATGGTCAAGGACAAGGTCAGGCTCCACCAAATGTTGTCTTTTCACGGAAGCCCTTTGCTCTCTGCTCGCTGTTGATAGAGCCAGCTTTCCTGAAGCAGCACCTTGGACAGCATCCAGGGCCACTTCCTCTCTGACAGCCTGTCATTCTGTCAGATGTGACCTTCAGGCACCCACAACATTCTCCCTGCGCTTCCTTTCTGACTGAAAGCTACTACTGCCTTGCAGTCTGACTCTCACAGCAAACACAAATAAAAACTCCACTTCATCTCCAGCTTTGTCCCGAGCAGGCTCTGGTCAAGGGTGGCTGCAAGGAATCTGGGTTTTCCTGGACTTCACTCTTTGACTGATGATGTCCACTGCCTGGCAGCCTTCTCTGGGGAGTGAAAGTGGACATCTTCCTTAAACCGCTCTACAAGTGAGCTCTGTACATGTCAGGGCTGATAAACAGATTCTCCCGAAGCATAAAAAACACATGCTTGCAAACTCTGTGTAGCTTGTCAATGCCAGGGTCAGAACATCAGTTTCAAAATTATGACAACAAAATTTTTTTTAATGTGCCACTGCTCATATAGGAAAGATGAACAAGTCCGGGATGATACCCCTGAAGATATTTAATACATCAAGTTTTAAAGGGAAAGGGGCCACCGATTTGCCAGTTTATCAATTACCAACAAGAATAGTCTTAACAGACACAGGCAAGGGGAAAGAATAAACATAATTTTGGACTTCATAATGCATTTAAAGTGACCTCATTATATGAGGCATCAATACGGACAACTAAGTAATAACCTTCGTTTTGTAGCTTTATTGTAATTCTGTGCATTTTAGGGTCATGCTGTGAATGTGGAACTCAAGGAGGTTTGCTGGGAGTTGCAGGCACTGTCATAAATGCATGCCTAGCACTGGTTGTTGTCAAGTTGATTGTGATTCACGGGGACCCCCGTCATTCAGGGCTGAACTGTGCTCCACAGGGTTTTGTCCAATGGCTGCTTTAGTGGAAATGTACTGCTGGACCTTTCTTCTGAGTCATTCTAAAGTGGGGACTTGAACTGGCACCCTTTTGGTTAGCAGCCATGTATGTTAACTATTTGCATTGCTCTGGGACTCCCAATAAATGTATAGGTACCTCTTATATCAACTGTTTGTCCCTTAAACATAAATTAGGGTTGCTTAGTCTGAACAACTTGGTAAGGTCCCAGACCCCTGCAAGATGTCACTGAAAAGTCAATCTGACTCACGAGTCTGTTTGTAGATTGCTCGATTAGTCTTTTCAATGGGAACATCTTTTAGCGGTTATTAAACACTCAGTACCAATAATCAGTGATTTTGCTCAAGGCTAGAATCTTTTGGTTATCGTTGCTTAATTTTTAAAGCAAACCCTTGAAAATTCTTAAAGGGATAGTGATCTCAAGACTTCCATGGTCTGCTGATTTTTAAGCAGTAATTGATGGCCTGGATAGAGGGCTGGGGAAAGACCAAAGACATTACAAAACACAAGCCAATGCACATAGAACTTCTTACCTTTGGGGTTCTGGATTTGCCTGGGTTTTTAAATCTTTTCTTTTTTTGGACTCCTTTTTGATATCTTTTTTAGCTTCTGGTTCAGGGGAGGGGTTTTTGCCCCCTTCCGGGCCTGTGTTTGGTGACAGTCCACTAAGAAACACATGCATTTGTTGGCTTTGGAGAGGGGTGGTCACGTGGGGGCACACACAGCGTGTGACCAGCCACAGGAGAAGCAAGAGCACATATGCATGCAAGGACAAAAGAAAGAAAGAAGGGGGGGAAGGATGTATCATAAGCAAGAGCGAATGCATGCAAGCTAAAATAATAAGCAAAAAAAAAAAGATGCAACTTGCATAACTGAAAAGAAAATAAGAAATCCAAAACTGTTTCCATGACAAGATGCATAAACCTAACTGTGAATCAAGTGGCAGCCTTACAATATGAAATCCAGACAATGTGTATCATAATTCATGATGATGTTTACCAGGGGGTTTACAAAAACACTTCATTATTTTATAACACTTTCTTATTCAGTAACATATGTAGAATACAGTGTGACAACCCAGAGAATATAATGCAACTTCTCTCCCCCTCTCTCCTTTTATCAAATTCAGTCCAAGAGGCTGCAGCAGATAGTCATCAAAGTGTACATATTTACAAAAAGCAGAATTATGCACGGACACTTCCCAGGTATCAGCATTTCCATGAGCACCTTTTATGCAAATAAAAGGTCATGCACCGGGCTAGCAAATCTTATGACAATGGGAGGTGATGATAACCTTGTTGCCTGTTAAATATTCAAACTGACAATGCTATTGTTATCTAGCTCTAAATGTTGATGTTGCATTTCATAAAAACTACCAGCACTAGAGAGAGAAAAAGCAGAGAAAAAAATCCTACAGATCGTTCAGAGTTGGGTAGCGTGCAAGGCTGGAGCTAACGGATACGGTTCTGATAGAAACTGCGTGTAGGTGATTCCTGATTCTCCCACGTGTGAAATTCCCTTGCCTCTGTGGCTGGGTTTCTGAAGCTGCGAGTTCCACTGACCTACTGGGTGCTGGTATGAGTGCTCTGGGACCAGACAGGCAGTCCTTGCTTCTAAAGCGAGGCAACATCTACAAGGAGACTAAACTGGCTGTGACAGCATGGAAATGTATTCAGTGTCTCCAGAGCCAAATGGCAACGTTCATAGATTATTTGCTGGTTTACATTATTTACAATGTGGGCTTTTTCTCCCAGGAACTGGGCAAGGTCTAGGGAAAAAGAACACTTGGATGGAGCCAGGAGACTTGACTTTTTGGTCTTCTCGCTCACATCTATAAGATGAGGGGGTTGGATTAGACTGTGAACGCCAAAGTTCTTCCAGCTCTATGATTAAATTGTAAGTGTTATCATCATCTTTGCCTTCCAGATTCATGGAGCTTGTTTCAGCTCTTGGAATGTGTTTGGCTCCCTCCCTCCCCCCTCCCTCCGCAGGGCCTTTGTACATGCTGTTCCTTTTGCCTGGAATCACTCAACCCCTACACATGCCTCGGTTCTTACCTCGAGCACCACTTCCTGGAGAGGCAGGCCCTGCCACCCTGCCACCCCCTCTGAGTCATGTTCCTTTGTTAAATGCCACCACGGAACTTACTCCTTCTCCTCAGTGTGTGGGGCTGCACTCCTTGGGGGTCTGGCTTTTTGCTCACCATGTATGCAGTCTGTCTATCAGAGCACCTGACACTTAGCAAGGAAGAGTTTGTCATTTATAGAATGAACAAATGAATTGATGACAGCAACAAAGGCAAATATTTATGAAGCTCTTGTCATAGTCTGGGCACTGGGCTAAGCCTTTTATATCCACTTCGACCCCTTCAGCAGTCCAGAACACTATAATTACCACCCCACCCCTTTTGAGAAAACCGGCACAGTCACAGAGGGCTTACTCAATGACTGCTCTTAGCTAATCAATAGGGGAGGCATGAGTTGAACCCAGATTGGTCTAACGTTTGAGACTGGGTTAAAAGTGGCTTTTGCTAGTCCCTTTAAGTCTTTTGAAAGGAAAAAACTGAAGCCAGACCTTTGCATTTATGCCTGTGGGGTGGTGTGCCTGTGTGTGTGTGTGTGTGTGTGTGTGGTGTCTGACAGAAAGGAAACAAATAGTCCTAAAAGCTGGGTCAGAACTTTGGAAATCCCTCTGGACACATGCTTACCTGTTCCCGTGGACGTGGGATGCACAGAAGGCAAAGCTATAATGAAGGAGAGTAGGGTCGATCATGGCGCCATTTTCTGCCCGCTCGAGTAAGTCTCTGAGGTAGCAGAGATGTCGGTGACACCCTCGGACTCCATTCCGGGCGCAGTACTCATCTAGTACAAACACCTGGCCAGGACTGAACCAGCCCTGTTTGGGGAATAAAGGAAAGACTTGCTTTTAAATACAGGTTGTTTTCCAGAGCGCTGCTAGAGTCGTATGTGACTGGAGAAGGGGATTCAAAAACAAGGAGCCCTAAAACACACGCCAACCCTGCCCTGCTTTCCCCTCATGGCCGCCTGGTACGGTGGGCCTAGTCATCCTTGTCTTGTGGATGTGGGACTGAGCTTGGAGCGGACAGGGACTTCTCTCCGTTTCCCAGAGTCTGGCTGAGTGTGCGCGGCAGGATTCTAGAAATAGAGCCTCACTCCCTTCTCTAACACTGAAGCATTCCCCTTCAGACAGCATTTGCAGGCGGGCGGGTGGGTAGGTGGCAAAGTTTGGGTAACTGTATACAGGAAAATAATATGATTAAGACCTGAAATTGGCACACTGCTTTACATTTGACAAGAACATTTCAATAGAAACGTACAGTCACCTTGGGGGCTAGACACAGTGGGTTTATCCTCACTTTATAGATGAGAAAGTAGCGATCCGGGCCGTTGGTGGGCCCACAGGTAAAGTAGACAGAAGTCTCCAACCCAGCTCTGTTTGACTCTGAGTCTTCTCTGCTCCTTCAACTCCAAAGAGTTAAGAAGAGCAGGCTTGACTTCTGTCCATGCCACAGCAAAGACCCAATCCGTATCGTGGAGCTGATTCCAGACCTAGACACCCCGGCAGGACAGATGGGAACTACCTCTGAGGCTGGGTGTCCCGGGCTGTCATCTGTAGGGAAGCGGAGCAGCTGGGGGTTCAAACAGCTGAGCCTGGGCTTCAATGCTGCCCCAACCACACACAGCCTTCCTAAACCCTGCCATTTGGGGAAAATGTGAATTTTTTTCAAATGAGCCCCTATCTCTCCCAAAAGAATCATTAGAATGACTTCATTGTCAAGTTGTACATCAGAGACTATCCCATTAAACCAGGGACCCTCTTGTGCCTTTGGCATTTTGATTTTTTTTTTCGTTCTGACCATTGTTTGTTTTCTTCTTATTGGTTTGCTCTCCATGGGACCAAACTGCTACAAACAGGAACCCAGATGGGCTTTTCAACCCAAAGCGGATTGAGGGCCACGCTAGGTCCGACGTGGCTGCCTCCATTCTGTACTGAAGAGATAAGCCACAATGAAAGCAAGTCACCGTGGCTGTCCAGTGGACAGGGGCTCGTGGTGGCCCACGTGTGTCACAGAGGAACAGAGTTTCCCCGGTTTCATGCGATGGTGGCCTTCGGGAAACAGGTGCCCAGGTTTCTCCCTCTCTGGCGATTAGCCCAGCAAGGAACTGCTTGCACTGTCCAAGGACTTAGGGGAATATATGCTCCAAAAGGTCAAAGTCATCCTGGGGCAGAGCCTGGAGCACATAATCTTGGCTTTTGGTGTCAGTGCCTATCTGAAGCACAAACACAAAGTAACTGATGTAGGTGGTTCTTTGTAAGCACTGCCAATGTAGAACTGCTTTAAGTATGAATTCAGTTTTACTTTGAGGGTCTTCTCTGAGTCATCTTTTGACCATTGTTCCATCTGGGAGAGGAAAGGCTATGGGGGAGACTGGCGGGTGGGGGACAGGTAGGAGCCACAGACAGGCAGTGAGGGAGCCCTTTGCAACAGTCTCAGCTCTGATTAGGGATCTGGGGAATCTTCCGTTGATAACGTGCGGCTCCGAGAGGCATCCAAGGGAAGACGGCATCTTTCCTATTTCAAATGAGAAGTTACTGCAGAGGGCGGGAGAGTAGTCGAGGCAGTGGGCTGCCCCTATAGGCAACTTCTTTGCCACCCCATCTGCTACCCCAAATGCTAAATCTTAGAAACAACACTGCTGTGAAAGATTAAAATATATTTTCTACGACTCAGATGACACCAAGTCTTTTGTAGATGCCAAAATAGCTGCTTTGAAAAGAGTTGAAGAAATATCAATTAGGAACTCAGTCGAAGACACAGAAAAATTTATGTATCCCTGCTGGTCGGTCTCCAAAACTAACTGAAAAAAAAAAAAGATTGTAATAATGAGAAAATGGGATATATAGACGAAGGAAATGAGATTCTTTTATTTTGTGTTATTTTCTGAAAATTTGGTGCAATAATTAATAAGCACAGGTATCCAAATTGGGAACTAAGTAATTTTATGCTACTCATATTTAATTTTGGATTTTGTACCCTGTCTTTAAGCCTACGTGTAACTAATAGGAATAGAGCCGAACATCTTGTTGTTAGTTTGATTTTTAGAGTGCATATACTAAATTTCCTTAGCGGTGAATTTAAAAACCAAAAGAAAATTGTTTTTTTAAATAATGTCTCCAAAAGACTCACAAGTAATGCCCTTCAAAAAATTTCCTCAAGAAAATGGGAATTATACATAAAATATAATGATTTAAACCCAGAGGCATTTTTCTTACAAATTTCATAAATGCAATTTATAATTACACAAATGGTTTTAAAATCTTAGGAAGCGTTTGAGAAAAAAAAAGCCTTGTTACGCAAGGTAAGCGTTCTTGTTGTTTGTTTGTTTTTAAAGTCAAAGTGATGTGTTTTCTTCCAACTTGGCAATGTTCGTATTCCTCTGATGAAGCGATTCTAAACCTGAGCTGATCGATGAATGTTGTATGAGATGCAGATTAATAAGTTACCCTACATAAATCCTGTTTCTGCTTACACGAGTATTTTATCTGCTGCTATTTTTGATATTTTGGCTTCTAGTACAGCAAAAAGAGGGAATCTAAAATTTAAAAAAATAGTCAGAATAGATACTTAGAATTTATACCATTTAGGCAATAAGCATCATATATTTATTTGTACAAATATAAAAGATTAATATCGACACTGTGTTGACGTTAGTTAAAGATATAACCATGGTACTGCATAAATAAATCAAGCCTCATTAACCTTAGTGTGTAGACTCTGGGCTGAGACTTTTCTTCTGCATCAAGGCATTTTATTGTTTCCTCTTACCTTTCTCATCTATAAAGTGGGATGGAGAGCATTTAAGAAATGAGTCAAGGGTTTATACAGAAGGGATTATGAAAGTCATCGTTTCTTCAGCAATCCAGTGAAGACATGATAGGTTCCTATTTAAATGATTTGAACAGGTATGACTGCTCCTTCTAGATAGACAACCTTCAAATGTGTGAGGTGCTCCAGAGAAAAATGCTCTGGACAGTGTGAAAACAACAAGCCACACATGCAAACAAACTGATTCTTTTTTTTTTTTTAGTTTATGAACAATGAAAGAGGATTTATTTACAAATCCTTTTAAACTCCGAAAAACCAACCAAACAAACACATCGCACAAAAGAATGTGTTCATCGAGGAGGCAGGAAGGAGTGTGAGACTTGATCATCTGGGGTAGGGAGAGAGTGGGGGAGGGAGAGTTCAAATTCTAAGATACGAGGCCATTTTTACAAGTTCTCCATAATAGGTGCCAAACCCCATTCCCCTCTTGGGAATAACTCTCTTGTCGTAGCTGAAAAAGTGGGATGCTAACATAGAGTCTGGGGAATTAGACCCGTCTCTCCTGGTAACTTCCTCCCGCTCTGCCTGGCTTCTTTGGGAAGTCAAACTCTCGCAATCCTGAAGACGGTGAACACGTTTTTAATTGTACAAGGGCTCGCTCTGTCGTGGAAAAGACAGCTTCTGACAGGAAGGTGGGGAAATATTTCATTAAAAAAATTTTTTTAAGTTCTCATGTTAAAATTGCTGTAGACCAAAGAATATACTTGCCAGGCAAGAATAGGAATCATTAAGTCTGTGATCCAAAGTAAGGCGCTGCACCATCTCAAAGAGGGAAGCGTGGTCAAAGTTACAGGGATTGGAAGAGATAAATTCATCCATGCCATGCTTTTGAGCTCTATCTGCGTCTGTGCGTTTATACATGTGGAGAGAGACACAATTTAGAGAAACACATCACATTTTCTTTGACATTTCAAACAGACAGGAATTCACTAGGCATTATGATGAACGCTAGCACTTTCCCGGTTACCTCCCACCAACATCCCCAAGATAATCTCTTTTACCTCCCATTGTCAACTTGCATCACTTACTGGTGAGTTTATTGCATTTCGGCAAAAATATATTGGCATCAACATGTTTATCAAATGATCACAATTCCAGTGTCTTTAATGCTGTTCTTTAAAAACTAAGCACAAGATCGTAACTTTGCCTGCATTTCACCAATACTGAAAGCAGATCAGATCTTTGCTTACAGAAGCCTATTTAGCTTTTTATGCTTTTAATAGATTCTGCCATTCCAGTGCTTATGTCTATAGCAATTTCTCTACAATTATTGGGATAGTCTACAAAAGGGGTGATGCTGATATCCAGCAAAGTGACAATATTTGTACTCCCCGGCCCCGAATTCCATTGCCAATTTGGTTTCATAAAAAAGGTTTGTGTTCCCACCCTCCAAAATTAAAAACAAACAAACAAACAAAAGGTTTTCATTGGAACCTGGAGAGTCAGTTAGGTTGGAGTTTAATTTGCAATGACCACAGACACTGCTTTGTCATGTGCTTACCCAGTTAGCAAAGCTTAGAAAGTAGACGAGCAGAAAGTGTACACAGCAAGGGCTATGATCTGCCATTTATTGTGAATTAATCGTCTCAATGTATTCACACTTTCCCTTACAGGGTGAAGGCTGTAGGCAAAACCTCCTAAGGGCTAACTAATTAATCTCAACATGTGTAACTAAAATACACTACACTCAACTGCAAAATAACGCAGAGAATTCACGTGGAGCAGGGCCAAGCAATTCCTAAAGAGGTAGGAATGGAGCTTCTGTACAGTGAAGGCTTCAACTCACTCCACCTCACCTCTCCTCACTCTCCTGGTATGTAAGAATCTTCTATCAAATTGAGCAAGACTTTGTTTCTTTCTCTTTGAATGCAATGTTCTGTGGGTATGGGGGGGATCTCCCAGGAGCCAGCGATGCTGTCAGCACCTGGGAGAGGAGATTTCTGACTTGGAGAGCACACTTGGAGGTTTTCACATGTGGCCTCCTGCCCATGCGGTGCTTTTTTCTCTTCCCTTTCTTGGGGTAGGGAGGAAAGCCTGGGCTGTGGTAGCAGTGCGGCTTCAATTTCTTCTCGCATTATTACTGAGCTTGTGTGCCATCCAGACATAAATGTTCGATGTAGGCCCTTTTAAGTGCTAAAATTGAGGGGGGAAGAATCTTCTGCTAACGTGCATAGAAGCAGCAAGTGGTCAGTGTTTTGAAGGAGATGTGTTGTTTATGCCCCAGACACACAGGAGCAACTGTTTCTTGCAGGCTAGTTAATGAAGGTGCATTTTCACGGCCAAATGTGAAACACAGGCAGGTGCAGGAGCTGCATGTTTTCAAGGATCTGAAAGGCACTTCCCAAGCATTGTGCTCGGAAAAGTGGGCTTCACCCAGGCCATTCCTGTGGCTGTGGGTCTCCAAACTCCCATTTCTCCCTTGTCTTTGGATAGCCGGAAAGAGCGATGGCCAGGAAGCTGGTGCTGGGGAAACAGCTAGGGGGCTCTTGGTGCTCTGAGCCAGGGTGGAGCTGTCTCTCTCCTCCAGCCTCAGTTTCCATGGGTGTAAAGTGAGCTGTGCTCTCTCGGCGTTCTTCTCAGCCACCAGAAGGTCTCTGGAGGAATGGGACTGCGGGAGGCCAGGTGGCACCTCTCCTCCTCTGCTAATGGATCCTGCCTTTCGGAGTTCCGCCTCACAGGGCCAGGCAGGGGACAAGTCCCCGGTTCATACTATTGCGCCTTCATAAAAAGACTCTCCCTGCCTGGGCCTCCCCGAATTGAACAGAATAGGACAGGCATTTTGGCGAGTAGCCCCTTCTTGCGCTTGCATTTCTCACAAGAGGCTGCAAGCTGACAAATCGGCCGGGGTCTGACTCTGCCAGTTTGGCTCGGTTATTTTCTTTAATTACGTGGTACAACCGGCACGACGGGCCACTCAGCACAGAGGGATGCTTTTCTGTAGCCGTTAAAAAAAAAAAAGAAAAAGAAAAAGAAAAAGTCCATGTTTCCCATCCCTTGTTTTGTATTTGATGAGGCTCTGGAACACTCTGCTGATAACTCTTTTGCCTTTCTGGCCACTCAGGAAACGGAGCTGAGAAGGTGACTTGGCTCGTAGAGGAAGAACTGATGGAGACCCATGTCCCTGCCAACATCCGCACGGCTGGATGAGCATGGCTCGAGGTGCTAATTATGGAGTTAGAGGAAGGCTAGCGATCATTTTTATTCACCTTTTAACTCGGCTGGACAGAAAAATATGTTTCAAACCAGCCCATTTTCCTCTTCAGTTTAGAATAAACCCATCAAAAGGCAAATGCCTTCTTCCTTTCCTTTTGCCCCCACCCTAAACTAGTGATCTGAGTCTAATAGGAGGATGAGTGAACCTGGCACTGGTCTCTAGTTTGAGCTCAGGCAAGGCCAATTGCCTCTCTTGATGAGCTTCGGTTTCCGAGGCTGTGAAAAAGGGCCGGCTTCTCAGCTTTCCTCTTGCTGCCAGGGACTGTAATTTAATGATCCCTCAGACCTGCTAGAAACCTTCCCCTCTAGGGGTGGGTGAAGCATAATGCAGGGGGAATTCCCAGTAAGTAAACTCAGCAGTGACTGGATTTGGCTCGAACAAAATTATCATGTACTCAGAATTATCATCTTAATGGTTCCAGTAACTCAAGAATGCTTAACTAGGTGGCTGGTTCTCGTGAAATCGTTGAGAATTTCATCAAGCTTGTTCTATTAAGAACGAGGCAGAGGGCTTGGGGAGGAACTGGGAATGTTATTTCAATGTGTCATTGGAAAGAATCTGATTTTTTCACTCTTTTGGAGCAGGAAAAAAACTGTATGTTCTCTGCTCTATCTCCAGTGTGGAAAACAGTGTCGGGCACATAGTAGGAATGCCAGAGATGTTTGCCGGAAAGAACCAGAGGCACACTTTCAACAAATGTCTTCCATTTCTTGACTTTATGAGGTGTTGACACACTCAAGCCAATGGGGAAAGTGTACAGGACAGTGGTCGCTGAAGGTAACGTTTTTGCCTTCCATGTGGAGGAATAGGTGTGATTCTCTACCTAGCCATTCCCGGACTGGACCGCCACGACTGTACGGTATTGGTGGCCAAGTGTGTGCTGGGTGGTACTGTGAGGCAGGACAGGTTACAATGGTGCTTCTAGAAGACGAAGAGAGACTTGGGTAGGGATCTGCTTCTAGCACATCTAGTAAGAGCAGTGATCTTGTTCTGAAAACCAGCCAGTGGAAACCCTCTGCCCCGTGTAGCTGGATCATTGTGGGGAGGGGTGCCATGACCCGAGAGCCAGGAAGACTGACAGCAGGATCGCAGGTGGTGGTGCAGGTGGGCTTCGGCGAGAGCAGACAGACAGACTCCCGTTGACTAGCTAGCTGTGTGACATGAGGCAGGTTTCTTAACACTTCTGAGTCTCCTTTCACTCTTTTAGAATTTGCAGCGAGGAGCCCCGTCTACCATCAGAAGGTTGCCACGAGGAACTGACAAGAAATGCCTCTGTAGCATCTGTAGTGGCTAGCCTCCGAGATGTTTGAAAAAGACGAGCTAGCAGAGAGAGTGAATCCACCAATTGCCCTTTAGGAGGAAGGTGAAGCTGTCTGCTCCCTTAAAAGTTTATACACTGGTTGTGGTTTTACATTTTTCCTTCCCGTCTTCCTTTGCCAGTAATTAAAAGGGGAGGCTTCTTAGTAGTCCCAAAGCAAGGTTTTTTGGTGCGTGTTCTCAGCAAGAAGATACCTAACGCTCCATTTATTCTTTGCTTCTTAGATGTGCCGTGTATAGGATGCTGACACTTCCCCTCGTCTCTCTGTCCTATGGGTCTCTTCTGTCCCTGCAGTCCTTCTGCTTTTGTTGGGATATGTTCTAACTCCTCTGATGTCAAAGCGAAGTTACGTGTAAGACTTGTCCGAACAGTCAAAGTTCTGGGTAGACACTATGTTCCTTGAGGGCAAGTGTCTGCTGTTGGGCCAGCTCCCAGAGGAGCTGAGTGTTCAGGAAGTGTTTCTTAGCAGACTTACTCCAGCACCTCCATCCCCGCAAACTTCTAATCCACTTGGTGAAGGACTCACACACATGGGAGATTCAGATGGTGTCTTGAAAATCCCAAAGTGGGAACATGTGCTCTTTGGTGGGGAGAACTGTGTCGAAGGAAACAGAACATTCGGTGCAGGTGTCTTTGGGCTCCTTTCAGAGTGTCTGCCCATGTCTCCATACATGTCTGGGGCCACATGCATTACATATGTCTCTTTTAAAATAAAACACTGCAGTGGTCCAGCTGTTCCAAATTCCGTTTCAAAGAACTTGTGGGTGCTTCTCAAGCAACACCATGGAGTCATTCTTTCACTGTCGACAGTGCTGAAAATTACCAAAAAACAAAACAAAACAAAACAAAAAAACTTCCTTCATTTTCCTCTGTACAAACAATTGGAATTAGGGGATGAAAGAAAAAGAAACTCCAATGTGGATACATGGAGGGGGAACCAGTAAAGCAACACAGAGCAAACTGGCGAGCCGATTCCCAATCCAGACCACCTTTGCCAGCCCTTGGTGGGTGTGAAGAGAAAGATGAACTTGGACATTCGGCTGAGCAAAAGAGCACTCACTGGTGGGTAAAGCAGCTGCTTAAAAACCTAAATGAGTGGATTCTTGCCTCTTGGTGAACACTAATGCTCATTTCCAGTACCTTTTTTCTGGGTACAGAAAGTAAAGAATTCCTGTCTTTTTGGAATCAACTTCCAGTTTTCCTTTTTGCAGACCTGGGTGAGGTATTCCCAAGTGTGGCTGATCTTCCAGCAAACGAGCTGTGGGGCTTTGTGCATCCAGGGCATAACTCAACACACCTTCCAAACACTGCTACCACTTCCTGTTCTAAAGGGGCTTATTTGCATAAGGATTTTGAAGTCTTTTGTAGCCAGAGAATCAGGGACTGACTCAGGTACACCTTGATGATACGACTGATATTAGATCCTACACGATCAAGAGAAACACTGATACAGGGCAAGTGTTCTTTCCAATGGGAACTAATGAAAGCCGTGTACCACAGACCATGTTTCTTCGGACACACTCTGGTTTAGCATGTAAGGAATGTTCCTAACCTGATGCTATTGTGCAAGTGTCATACTTCCACTAGATCTACTTCATTAAAATTTTTGTGACGTTTCTGATCAACCACCCTACCATGTATGTTGCTATTTAATCATACTTAGGTTTATTTCATGTTTGGTATTATTTTCCTGCCCTTTTCTTCCTTCACAGCTAAAAGAAAAGATTTAATATTTTTCACGATCTCGTGCCTCCCTAAAGAGCATATTTATATGTTGGTGTTGTAAGACAACTTTGCAATGATGCCTGCCAAAGCCGTGTAAATTTTTTTGGGGGGGGGGAACAAATACAGCTTTCAAAAATTTCCTACAGCTCAACCAGCAAAGGGAACAATGATGAAAGACAAAAGGCCAGACCTCTCTTCTTACCACTTTATTATATGATATGCCTGGATTTTTTTTTTTCTAGGCTAGGAAAAAGGAAATTCTGCTGTTGAAAATAAAGATGCTTGCTTGCTAAAACATTATTTGAAAGAGGCTCCTCTTTCCAATGAATCTCTTTTATGAAAAGGCTGGGTGGCTGTTTTGCCACTGAAATTTAGAGCGTAGTTACGGCTCTTGCTCTGCTGCATGGATGCTAGAGGCAAGAGGGCAGCTCCTGTAACTGGAAAGTCCTCTGTGAACTCAAACTGCAAATTAAAAGGTGACTTTGTATGTTTCTTATATGGGAAATGTGTGCTTGTCATCTCTGCTTGACAGTACAAGAATAAATGCATGGTTTGGACAATAACGAACAATGACAGTAGTCAACCTCATCAGAAGACATGAAATAAAGAAATGACAATGATTGATGGCAGCTGGCTGTTTATGGTTTTTTTTTGAGAAGAGTTTTTCTTGATTGGTGAAATGAACTGGGATCATGCTCTGCCCTACAAGCAAAAGATGGGGTCCTTCCCATGCCTGCTTCCCTGAGGCATCCAGTCCACCATTTAATTGAGAAGCAACTGAATTATTTTATGGTCCTTTCTACTGAGCCACTCTAGTGTGTCTGGCTAAGGAAGGATGGCTTCTTCAGGAACCATCAGGGGCAACTCTGCATTCAGTAGAAATTTTGAATTTGCAGCAGCTTTAGTCACATATCCAACGGGATATGCATGTGATGTTATTTCAATGTTCATTTTTGTAATTCTCTGTAAGAGGGTTTGTGCATAAATCCTAACGAAAACTCTGCCAATACTTTCAAAACAATTAAGTGACTCAAATTTTTTCCTACTGTAGATATTACCCTTTCAATGAATACATAGAGTCCTTAAGGATGTCTTTATGTTCCCGACAACACGGGCTAAATCTATTCTCTGTATTTGATCTTAGTTAATAATGCATTTTACTGCAGGTCTCAAGTACAAAAGTCTTAAAATGCTTCATGGGCAAGGTGTCTGAAGTAGTTTACAGAGACATGCACCTTCATGGAATGGTCCATTTAGACCCTACCACGGTGCTTGGAATACCCTGGATCGGCTTGGAGGAGTCTACTAATTTAAAGAGTCATTGATGTTAGAATAAGAAGAAAAGTCCTTTGCAGTGTTTTTTTTTTGGGGGGGGTTCTGCAAATTAACTTGATATTGAGTTAATTCTTTGATATTGCATTCCTGCAATGTAGCAACTGCAAGTTGACAATACAAGAAGATACAGCAAGGATCCGATGAGGTAAAAATATTGAAAAGAATGAAGGCAAACAACGATTTGAAAATCTCTAATGACAGCAATGCGCTCTTGTGCAAATACAGGTAGACTCGCTCAGAAAAGAACTCATTCAGTCTTCTATCCATCCACCCTTTCTTTCTTTCATTCTTTTTTTTAAGTCTAGCAAAATCCAACCCTCTAAGCTTTTTTTTTTTTTTGTCTCATCAGACATTCCACGTAAAGTTAAATTAAGTATCTGCTTAGAATGGTGAAAAACGTCTGTCTGCTAGTCAGGGGGATACATTTAGGCAAAATAAAAGAAAAAAGAAAGAAAGAGAGAAAGCAAATTAAAGAAAGAGACAAAAAGAATTAAAAGAAAGGACTATTGTTGAATGGTCAGGAGGAATGATATGACCTACATCTTCTAAATTAGCATTCAGAGTACTTGAATACATATTTGCCTGCTCTCTTGACACATTTTTCTATCTCTCTTGTAGGTCAAGTCTTCCTTCTCCATGGTTTTGGTGGGTAGTTTTTTTCCTATATGGGAGCATACCCTTTTACTAATAACTGAAACATGGAAAGATGCTTCTAAACTGTAAGCATTTCTTCTTTTGTTTTCTCTCATGGGTATACTTAAAACGGTAAGTACAAATACAAATGAGGTTATAAAAAGCGTTATTGTTGTCATTGTTCTTGGGGGAGTAGCAGGGCGACACTTGAGACTAGAGAGGACAACCCTCCTTGGACTCAGGAGATGGTGATTCTGAAGCTGTTGTAAAGCAGCCAGCAACATGGACTCATTCGTGTCCTTCATTTCTTGATTTTGCATGTGGTAACCCAGTGTATTTTGTTCTTCTTTGAATAGTCACCCTGCATTGAGACTTCTGTTAGACCATACTCTCAAGCCAGGGAGAAGGAATTCTTTAGCATTCCAACAATGCATTTGCTTTTTAAACTGGACTTTGCAGTTTCTTAAGGCCTTACTCAGGTTCATCTTTAGATTTCCTACCCTTCCTTTCTATGGGTTAACGTATCCATGGTTACCACACCAGTTGTTTGGTCTGCAGGCCATCCTAGTCTTTGGAATGGGCAAGAAACAACAACAACAACAACAACAACAACAGCACATTGTCAGAGTGCGAAAGGATCTGTGTTCAGGCATTAAGCAGTCCGGTAGCTGTGAGTTCCATGAAACAAAGGCATTATTAGCCATTTCGTTGAGAGGTGAATTAATAATCTTGGAATGAAAAAAAATAGAAGATGTTAATGGTTGGCTTCACTCAGAGGATCATTTGATGCCAATATGAAAGCCAAGGAGAGGAGGCAATTATGCACACATCACATGCATCCTAGTTTCAGTATGGAAGCTTACATTTCAAACCTACGTTCAGGAAAATAACATGAAAAGTTTGACTACAAAGTCTAGACATGAGGGAGATTTAAGAGGCGAGGGGGAAGCACATTGCAGGTGTCAGATAATCTAGTCTGATTATCTGAGCTGTGCTAGCTATAGGGGAGCACTTACCCTTCAGTCCAGCTAGAAGTTAGCAGGGTAAGAAGGAACAAACCAGAATAACATAAAGACTAGCAACAAGGCTCAGGAAAGCAGACAGGAGTTCTAACCTAGCAGCTAAAGTTCTTGGGTCCGAGCAAAGATTGAACAAGAAAACTGAAAAACAAAACAAAACAAAACCAAAGAACCAAAACCAAAGAAACAAAAACAAAATCAACCCACCTCCCTCCAACCAACAGTTACCAGCCCTCTCCCTCCCCGCTAACTGTTGAGAACTTGTTAAGTGGCAGTACAAAGGAACCACTTTCCCCAAACACCCAACTTTGGGGCACTAGGATGCGATTAACGGTTGTTAGTTGAGAACAGACATTAAAAACGAGAGTTGCTGCGAGTGACATATCGAATAATCCTTGACCAAATGGCCACGTTTAAAATGTACCCTCCCCACTGGCCCACACCCCACAAGAGCTGAGGTCGTGATTCGATACTGCTCCACCAACACAGATCAGGCAGGAGTTAAGTGTCTCCATGAGAGGTCACTTGGCATGAGAAAGCGTGGCCACACTCAACTGCAGGTTTGGAGTCCCATTTCCAAGGTGAGCAATGTTGGCCTTAAACATTGGAAACTTGTCAAGATTTGTTTTAAACAGCCATAGAGCTAGGTACTGACTTGCTTTGAAAGGAATTTAACCCAAAAGATAAACAAATTGAAATCAACAAGAAGAAACAAACAAGAAAGTCCCTCCCAAAGAATAACAACAAGAACAAAAAAGTTTAAAAGATTGATGGCGCCCTCCCAAAAACTTTTGTAGAGTCACATACAAACTAATGAATAGCAGGATCTATTTTTTCCTTTTCATTTTTAGAATTCGATAGAAATACACCACTCCACTCTTTCTTAGACGTGTCTTTTCATTTTGAAATTGTTTTTGAAATGACCCCCAAATATTATAAAGGCACCCAGAAATCTGTTAAAGTGAATTAAGAGGCCCCAATAAACTCACAATTGCTCCCAAGTGTCTCAAACTGTTAAAATAAAATTCCATTCTCAAGTTTCCCTTGAGCAGACAGCGACATGACAAGACTGGAGTGTTTATTTTTCTCTATCCTTCAAGACCCAAAACCAAAAAACCAAAAAACCTTCCCCATGTCTCTGCAGCTACCCTCTGCCATGTAAATACGAAGCATACTAAGACCAGCCATTTAAGATTGTGGTTCTTAAAAACCATTCACAAGTAAGACTGAGAAATACTGTAACCAATTAGCCCATTGAGAAACGCCAGAGTTAAGTCTTTCACAGCACCCCTTACCTTTTGGAAATCAAGGAGACCTTTTTTTAAAATGCAATACTTGATTCTTTTGACCCTCTGTGAATGACTGAACTTTGTGAGGTGACTTAATGAAAACAAATCAACACAGAGACTAGTGAGTCAAAGGCCACTTTGTGCTTTTTGTGACATGTTGTGATTGCTTGATCGTTTTATGTCATTTGGTTTGTAATAGAGACCCACCTTTGGCACTGTCCCAGAATAAATGGATAGCTATCCTGTGACAAAGGACTTTTAATTTTCAAACCACACAAGTCATGGGAAAACTAGGAGAGTCCAAGACAAACCAGGATGAGTTGGTTACCTGAGATAGAAGCGAAGATTTTGAGTTCAACTAAGTCAGGTAAGGTGTGATGGGTTGTATTGAGTAGATTAAGGGTAGTTATAAATAGCTGTGAATTAACTGTCTTTTCGTGGCAGATGCCACTGAAAATGATAAGATGAACCCTAATCACGCTTGCTTGCTTGCTTGGGAGGCAATGCACAAGAACTACCTAGTGATAACACACAATATCAAACTCCAGACTTCCCTTTTGAACTCTCTCAAATAACCTCCTAATTGCAAATATTCAGGTGTATGAGGTGGGGGGTTATTGAATGCTGAGTGATTTCCTGGATTCTAAATTATGGGAGCAGGAGTACCATTACTGGGAGCACCTTTGGATGTAGATTTTGTTAAGTGCATAGATGAGGAAGAAAGTTTTAGAAAGTGAGGATGCCCTGCCTTGGGGATAATCAAGTTTCCATGGGACTGTTAGGTTCAACATGATGGGGCTGAAGCTCTGGTGGAGACCACAGTGGACACCCAGCTCAATGGGCATCACTCACACTCTTGTCCCCATGAAAGAGACCTCCTGTACAATACACCTGCATGACTGAATGTTGTCACTAGCCTTGTTTAAAGAATGTGGAAGGCATGGAGGAGCCTCATACTCTCTAAAGGACTCCAGGTCTCAGGGAGATAATAAAGAAGGCGACACCACCACCAGAGATAAAGAAGTGCTAGCAGTTCATATGGGTTTCCCTTCTCAGTCACCTTACATACTGCCTTTCAGGATAATCTTATTTACCCTTGAATTTCTAACCCTTAGGATTTTTCTTTGGAGTTGTATTAGCAGTTGCTTAAGCATTGGGCTGCTCACTGAAGGGGTGGTGGTTTGTACCTGCCAGCTGTCTCATGGACCAATGAGGAGGCAATTGGTTTCTGCAAAGAACACCTTGGAAATTTGGAGGGGCCGTTCTACTTTGTCCTATAGAGTCATTGTAAATTGGAATTGGTTCAATGGTAAGTTTGTTTTCTTGGTTTTATGCCAACGAGGGTAGAGGCATATATCAATGTTTTGGGTGTTCATTTGCCTTTTCCTATAGATGGAATTTTCCTTGTATCACTAAATGAATCCTGTCTAAAGAGGAAATGAAATCCAGAGCTCCTGTGCCTTTTTTATGAAGAGACATCCCCTCATAAGCAGCTGTCATCACTAGCCTTTTTAATCAGTGTCTGGTCTTTGTCTAATTTCCCCCCAATAGTCTTCTTCCTTACCTAGTGAAGAAACAGCATGGTCAATCTGAACTATGATACTTTCTTAATCTAGGCGATTGGTAGGACAGAGACGTAGAAGGCAAAGTCAAATGGAGAGCATTTGGAAGTAATACCAGTACTACCCATGGATCACTGGAGATAACATTTATAAGGTTGATTCAGATGATGGTTATAAAGAGGAATCATTTCTTCTGGTCCAGGGATGATGCTATTTCAGTGGAGTCATGATAGAAAGTACCAAACTTACATACTTATTGGGAAAAGCTTGTCAGGCAAGGTGAAAAAGAGGTCCTCTCGTGTTAAAAACGGTAAACATACAATAGACTAAACATCTCCCTGTCATCAAGTTGGTTCTGACTCTGAGCACTTGGCAGGACAGGATAGAACTGCCCCTGTGACTTTCCGAGACTGTGGCTCATTGCAAGTCTCATCTTGCTCCTGGGGATTTCAAGCTGCTGATCTTGTGGTAGCAGCCCCACTGATCATCCACAGTAGGTATGCTTTTTCTCAGTTGAAGCTTCTTGGTGGTCCAGTGGCTTGGCTGCTAACCAAAAGGTTAGATGTTTGAGCCCACTGGTCACTTTGGAGTTGGTCACAGTCTGCCTTGACAAATGTGGCAGCTTCAGAAAGCCTAGCAGGCACTTTGACTTTGTCCTATAAGGTTGTCGTGAGTCAGAATCAACTCGACAGCAAAGGGTTTGCTTTGGGTTCTACTGATGAATAGGTACGGCATTAGTAAGAAAGCCTGCCTTCTCTTTTGAGCATTTTCGAAGTAAGCTAAGTGCCAGGTGCTGCCAGAGGGAACCCGTGGAGAGGGCGGAACTTGGTGGTGGTTTGATCTGGATGGTTCTCCACCCCTTCTTCCTCAAAGCCCACCTTATCTTCTTTCCCTTTGCATGGTTTCCTCTGGGCACTCTCATTTCCCTCTGGGAATGGGGAAGTGATTGTGGCTTACTGACCAATGCTCCACAAGAGAATGAACCTTCTGTATAAATAGTCAGGATTGGACAGGGATTCCACAAAGTGCATGCGTCGTAGGGGCATTTGCGCTTCAAAAAGTCGTTTCCCGCTCCATCAGCTAGGGTCGTGCATGGGTCAGTGACAGAAATGGGCCTGGTTGTGGAATATCCTCAACAGCTGCTGCACAGGAGCCACGGAGGCACAGCGGATCAAACTTGGGGCCACTATCCAACAGGTCATCGATTCAATTCCCGTGGCAACTCTGCAGGAGAACAATGAGGCTTTCTGCTCCTGGAAAGATGGATCGCCTTGGAAACCCATAGGGCCATTTCTATTTGGGACGATAGGGTTGTTGGTGTTTCAGGTGCTGCACTTAAAGTGACACCATCCACTTTCTTGCTTGGCTTACAAGCCAGAGAAGAGACTATGTGGTCAACCTCTGGTAAAGGTCAAGTTTCAGCTTTGGGGCCTTTGGACTTGCTTTCCCTTCCATAATCTTCCTCCCTTGGGTATTTGTGGGGTGATACCAAAATAATTTGGAGTTCAGCTCAGAGAAACCTTTATTGATCACCTGTCTAATCTTCCCTCTCTCTGCCTCAGCCACTATTGCACGACATCTTTTGAATAAATTCCACAGCCGTGTCCACTTTTATGGAATTTAGCAATTTCTAGAACTCTCTTGTTCACCTGTTGACCTGTTTCATGTCTAAACTCCCCCATCTCTTGGAGGAAGGTGATGAGGGTTTCCCAGTAAGACTTGTGCACCTTTTTCATTAGTCTACCTCTATCACCTATAAAGATGCTAAATGAACTAGACTCTGAGAATGGATTTTATGTTAAAGTAAAGGATCATCATGATGAATTCCTAAACATGCCTTGGGTCCAAGTTACCTCTAATTGCTTTGATATTTAGGGTAAGATAAAGTTTTTTAGGTCCAGTTAATATTTGAAACTAAAGTGATTTACTTAACTTTGTGTTCTGCGTGTCCATTTTCTTTGCATTAATACCATATATACTCGTGTATAAGTCAAGTTTTCCATCACATTTTTTATGTAGTTTTGTGGCAAAATTAGGTGCCTCAGCTGATAGCTGGACTGGCTTATACTCAAATATATATAGTAAGTCTCTCTGTATACTGGAATCCACTTTATCCTATGTATCAGCTGTGTTGGGAGATAAAGCCATCCTAGGTAATAACAAAGTCAAATGAATGAAGAGGTTAAAAAAACAAAAACAGAACCAGGAATATAAGTTGGAGCTGTTTATGGAGATGCTTTCATTTTTGGGTCCTGGTATTTTTATTGTGTAGCTCAGAATGGGATTTTAGGTACCATGTTTTTTTTTTCTTTCCTCCACTGCATGTGATAATGTCATCTTTTATTTTTAAATGTTTCTAAATTGCAGATTTAAATTTGTTTCAAATCAAGCACTATTTTTAAATTGCTTTTAATTGGAAGAAAGGAGGCAAGGACATAAATAATATACTATATTTGAAGAATTCAAATAAATACGTATCAGGCTGTGAATCTAAATCTTCACTAAACTAAAGACACCAAACTCCACCTGAAAACTACAGGGATGTTGTTTTTTGGCATTTAGTCTTCAGGGGAAAATTCATCAAGTATTGCATTTTAAAATTACTTTCATCTAACATGTCTGTCCCAGAGTTCTCCCTGAATTCACTATGTTTTCAGCAAACATGACTTCAATAATCCTTCATATGCAAGCAACTAGATTTTCTGATTAGATTTTGAAAGATGTACTTTATAAACATTTTTTTTGCGTGTGTCTGTGTGTGAGTGACATATTTACTTACAAAATTGAGAGATGGGGGCATCCAGCTGAGGCACATTCCCGCCCTTGGCGTTGAGCTTCTGGACTTGGGTGGGGGGCACAGGCTTGTGTGACTGTCCAGTGGCTCGGTACATGGCTTGGACCCACAGGATACGATCTTGCTCGTCATCACTTGCAAATATCACGGTGTCACCTTCTTTGACTGCATTGAAGAATGCACGGCCACCCTCCAAACCTGCAACAAAGGGGGGATAACCCCTGCTAGGCTGAGGAACCTCCGGGTGGCACAGATGATGAAGCGCTCTGCCTGGAATTCCCCCAGAGAGGCCCCACACTGAAGGCCCAGAATAAAAGGCCCACCTTTTATGTGTCCATAAAAGGTCACAGCCACGAAAACCCCATGAACAGCCCTTCCATTCTGTAACGGGTAGGGCCGCCATGAGCTGGAGTGAGCAACTGGCTGGTTTCACCAGGGAGAGCTACAGTGGTCTAGACAGGATGCACACCCCTTCACCAAGAGAAGCAATTTATCCGACATCTGGCATGGGGAGAGTGTGATATCCAGTTGGCCCCAAAGTAGGCCTATGATATCAAAGGGGGCCTTTTGAGTGTTTGTCTCTGTCCGCTGGGGACAGAACTGTGAAGCTGGCTGCCATCTTGGTGCTACTGGCTTGGGCATATCTGCCCATGAGTCTGTTGGGAGCCTGTGAGTGCTGCAAATAGTTACTGAGCCTGATTTCTAACACCAAAGTTGGACATCTGAGTCTACACAGAGGTGTCTGGCAAGAAAGGTCTGGGGCTCCACTTCCAGAATATCAGTTGTTGAGAACTCGATGAGGCATAGGATACTTGCTTGATATGGAAGGAGGCATGGCGAAGACTCTCGAACCCACTTCTTCCTCCAGCTGTGGTCTATTATTTTCTGTGCATCATTCAGCAGGTATACCAGGGCTTTTCATATGTTACTAAACATATGAATCACTTTGGCATCTTGCTAAAATGCCTCTCTGGATTCAGTGACTCTAGCTTGGGGCCTGATATTCTGTTCTAGAGGGGCCATATAGTGCTGGTCTTAGGACCTTATTTTGAGAATCAAGAGCTTATCTTCTGTTTTTCTGCCATAGAGCCATTCAAATCAGGCTTATGGCCATTAAAACAGTTCTTCTTAAGGTTAACACTGACCTCCGCATTACCAAATCCAACTATCAATTCAGAATCCTTACTTTCGTCAATCTATTGGACTATTGGCAATATTGACACTTAGTCCCTTCTCTTTGAAACAATTTGCTGACTTCCCCTCCTACTATCCTGACTGCTCATTCTCAATCTTGTTTGCTGGTTCTTTCTCCTCTTCTGGGTCATTAAGTACCAGTGTGTTGCAGGGCACTGTTCTTCGACCTCTTATCTTTGTGAGCTACACCTTCTCCTTGGCCATGCCACTCAGTCTTTAAATACCAGGTTTATGCTGATGGTCCCTATTTATTTATTTATATTTTTGTCCCTACTTTTATATCCCAGCCAGTACCTTCCCCTGGACTCCCAGACCTGGGTATCTAACAGTTTTCTTTTCTTTTCTATTTATTTATTTATTTTTTTTGGGGGGGAGGGGGGCATCACTGCTCTCCGGTGGTGGGAGTAGGAGGCCCAGCCCCACTGCTGGAATTGAACCTCCGCCCCAGTGGGTCGCAGTCCCGTACACAACCACTATGCCACCGGGGCTCAGCCCCTATCTAACAGTTTTCTTGATGTCCCCATATGGATATCTAATAGGCATCTCAAACTTATCTCATGGGACACAAAATTCCTGGTTGTTCTCCCAAATCTCCTCTCATCTCAGGAAAGCAGAACCCATCACACGCACAACATTGGGATCATTTTTTCTTTTCTCTCACAACCCACCTCTAACATGTTTTGAAATCCTGATAGTTCTAACCACAAGCATTACTGAAATTCAACCACTATGCCCATCACCAGAGCTACCAAGTAGAATCTCACCATGGGTTTGTCTCCTCATCTGTCTGCTTAAACAGGATAGTGGGGGGGGGGAGGGTGCACTTCAAAACATGTGGCTTGATCTTAATTCCATTTCCTACAATGTAGCTCCCCATATAGCGGCCAGAGGAACCACTCTCATAATCCCCCGAGTCTGTTCTTGCCACCACTCTGCTGCTAAGCCTCCAGTGGTCCAGTATTCCACTCCGGGAGAAAGCAGAGGTCATTCACAATGGCCTGCTGACTTCTATATGAATAGGCTTGCCATGAACTCTGTCTTCCTTTCCTACTTCTAGTTTGCTCCTCTCCCACCTCATGTTATTACTTCGTCATAACCACACCTGGCCTCTTGCAGTTCCTTCAACAGCCCAGATAGTGTCTCACCTAAGAGCTTGCAACTGCTGTTTCCTGTGGCCGGGGAACACTAGCCTTCCAGAGTCACACCTTCATGTCCATTTCTCAGTGCCACTCTTGTTGAGACCTTCTCCCACCTCTGCTGCTGGTAATTCAACCCTCTGCTGGTGCTCCACATTTCTGCAGAGTTCTTATTACCGCCTAACAAGCTTCCATTTCCCCTTCTCCACAAAGACAAGGAGTTTTCTGTCATCTTTCTTTACGACTACATCCCTGCGCCCTAGAACCATGCGTGTCTCATTGTAGGAGTCCAATACACTTGTTGGGTGAATTCATGCTCTGCAGACTTGACTTTCTCTACTGACCATTCTTAAGGTTCCAATTAGGAGAGAGGGAGGTGGAGGCCTCTTTGGGTTCTGGTTGAAGTCACATGGCATGCTCGAAATTAGTACTCCAGAGGCTTGGGTTTGGGGATTACAATTGGAGGTGCCTAGGTGACACAATGATTCAAGCATTCAGCTACTGACCAAAAGGTCAGCGGTTCAAACCCAACAACCACCTCATAGGAAAGAGATGTGGTAGTCTGCCTCCATAAAGATGCCCAGGTTCGGAGCCCTCCGGGCCAGTTCCAGGAGTCCTGGTAGAATAAGTGGTTATGTGTTGGGCTGCGATCTACATGGTTGGCAGTTTGAAACCACCAGCAGTTCTGAAAGAGACATTGGGCTTTATCACCCTGTAGTTACAGTCTTGGAAACCCACAAAGGGGTCAACACTATGAGTCAGCCTCTTCTCAGTGGCAGTGAGAGAGGGGCAGGTCTCCTCCACTCGATGGGGCTGCTGTGAGTTGAAACGGACAATGGCTATGATGCGTCTGGGTACTTTCTGGAGAGAAATCAAGGCTTCTCTCACCTTAGGTTCCTCCTCATTTCCCCAACAATGAAAACTTGGGAAGGTGAGTGAAGGAGCGTGTCTCATCCCAGCCACCACGCGTTCAAGGGCAAAGCTGCTCCAGAGGCTGCCACCGTTCTGGAAGCAGGTTGCCAGGTTGTCAGCGGTGAGTTAGAATCTGCCATCCTTTTGGTGGCTACCAGCTTCGTACAAACCATTGGCACTATCCAGGGGGGCCTCTTTACTTACGAACCTCCACACTTCCTACAAAGACCAGCCACTGCCCTGTATGACGTTTGCCATTAAGGCACCTCCACTGTGCTGACAAGGCTAATTGAGGTGTCTCTTTGGCACGAGTGGGTGCATGTGGTTTGTTTTAGACTTAGGATTTTCTAGGTTGGGGAGTAATGAATCAGTACTTCTTTATATAGATGGTTTAATGGCACAACATCAACAAAGTTTTAATAAAAGCTTCTGGGTGCTTATAAATATGAAGGAATATGTCACCTCATTTCCTATGGAGTGTTTTGATATGTGTGATTTGGGTTGCTGAGACAGTTAGCAAGCTGGGAAAACCTAAAGAAACTCATGAATGGCATGATGAGGATCAAAATTCTGACAGGGTGGTGGGGGGAAGTGGAAGAGCTTTGGGGGATGACTGTGAACCCTGAGAAGAAAGGACCAAGGAACTAAACCCGAAGCCAAACCAAAGTCACTGTCATCGAGTCAATGCCGACTCATAGGAAAAATGGTTTAATGGATTCTTCTCTTTGGGCTAAGTGAGTTTGTCATGGTCAGCAAAAGCCAGGCTAGCTATCTCTGCCCTGGTGGCCCTTGCTGGCCTGCTGCCTCCCTCACTGCCAAGGCTAGCTGCTGGGGGGAGGGTGGGGGTGGGGATACTTTGCTCTTGGAATGACTCCAAGGACATCGAGTGATGGGCAGGTGTAGAGCAATGGCAGCCACCGTAGCAGAGAGCATGGAGTGAAGAATGCAAGCGAGACCGAGGAAACAGGCAGGAGGATAGGAAAGAGAGAGAAGGGCGAAACATTTATTTGTGACCCAAGAGACAGGCAAAGGAGTCAAAGTGAACATCCACATCCATGGCAAAGGCAGCAATTGTAGAATGTCCTGGAGGTGCCATCAGCCAGACGTGATGTGCAGCTGCAGGAAGCCCACGAGCTCACGTGTAGCCCAGCCCTACAGGTACTGATGCAACGAGGGCTGGAGGACATGCCTGTGAATGGCTGGAGGGGAGGCCACGCAGAAGGAAGGTGACCAGTCCCCCAGAGAGAGGGAGTGGTGGTCCAACAGGCCACAGTGACGAGATCTATGGACAGTGCTAAAAGAAGTCTATCTGGGGTCGTCAAACAGTCATTCAATTGTTTGACAAATGGTGCCATTAAGCTATTCCTAATGAATCCTGTTTTGTTTGAAGATCTACTTGCTGATAAAGTAGGAATGGAGAGATTGTGGCATCACACGCAGGGAAAGACATCGTCAAGCACCTTCAGCTCTCATTTAGAAGGGGTAGGTCCGCTGTATGGAAATGTTACGTAATTATTTACCAACTCCCAAAATGAACATTTCATCCACCTCACATGGGGAGAGTCTATTTAACACACAAATATTGGGTCTAGGTGACCTTCTGAGCTCCATGATGTGAGTAGGGGAAGGAGATGCAATCATACCTCCTTCCACTGTGCTGGAGAGGACAAGATGACAGCAGCATCTAGCCCACCAGCATTTTCCTCAGAATCGGATGAGGAAAGCAAATTCTGTCCCTTTGAGGACTCAGGTCTTTAATACCCAGCCCACGTCATGGAACTTTTAATCACCTCACTGCATGAGAACTTTGGAAACTGACTAAGGAAGAATGGAGACAAACTGAATTGTGGTGCTGGCAGAGAATTGTGGTGAAGGATGGTGAACATACCATGGACCAGCTGAAGAATGAGCAGATTTGTCTTGGCAGAAATACAGTCCCTTAGCATTGAGGTGGACCAGACTTTGTCTCACATACTTTGGACATGTTATCTGGAGGGACCAGTACAAAGATGTCATACTTGAAAAAGTATGGGGTCAGCAAAAAAAATAAAAAAATAAAAAAGCGGAAGATCCTCAACAGAATGGATTGATCCCATGGCAGCACCAATGGGCTTCAGCAGAGCAACTCTTGTCACGTGAGCCCAGGATCAGGGAGCATTCCATGCCGGTGCACCTGGGGTCACTGTGTCCATGTCAGGTGAGCCTTGACTTGATGGCACCTCACACCAATCACAGCAGGGGGCGAGAGGCACTCACAAAGTTTTCCCCACGGGCACACCCGCTTTCCGCAAAGGTTCAGGAGATTTCTCAAGTCTACTAGGGCAGGGGTCAATGTGTATTCGTGATGGCTGCAGCTCACAAACCCTATCTACTGTGTGCAAGCATCCTTGGAGGAGAAGGGCGTGGCTTTCTTCTCCTGGAAAGCGTTACAGTATCAGAACCCACCGGGTGTTCTGCTCGGGCCTGGAGGCTCCCTTTGGGTTGGCTTAGACTTCACGGTGGAGTGTTTGGTTCGGTTTTGGAAGCAACTTCTACAACAGGGTTTATTTGACCACATGCTTTCTTCCCCATGCTGGAGCATGGGGTAGGAGTGGGGTCCAGGAACTTCCATTTGTAACCAGCACCCCCCCTGTGGTGGACAGGAAAAGATTACAGCCCTCACTAACCAGCACCCCCTAAGAAGGTCCAAGTTGGACTTTTCGTGTAACAACTGGGAATATTGGAAACTCCATTTTGCATCAAATATTACTTTGGAAACAAATGAGATTTGGTGCTTGGGAGGGAAAAGAGAAGCAACTGCTTTCTATTCTTAAGATCATAGTCAATTGATTTTCCAGTTGCATCTTTAGTAAAGGAATTTACAAATGATATCCCATGGAATCAAGAAAGGGGCTTTTAAATATTTATGTGTAGCCACTCCTTTAGTGTGTTGACAGAAAACGCTCTCTTAGGCCCATGACTTAGGAGGAGATGTTTGTGGCTGTCCGACTTAGCTCTGTTTTTCTGCACGTGCTGGAGAGGGGGCGAGGATCTGACTCACGGTCCCTGCTCTGCCACCCTGCAGTCATGTGCAATCTGGTGCAGCTGCTCTGAATCTCAGGTCTGTAATTTCCAAACCCAGGCCCCATGCTGGAACATTGCTGGGAGGACCACATGCTATCATGTCAAGGAAGATGTGTCTGGTTTCAAGGAGTTACTTTTAGAAGGGGTGTTGCTTTCTCTTCTCATTGATTCTTTTGTCTCCCACTTTAATAATGACCCAAACAAATGTAGGGAACAGGAAAAACCCCAATCCATTTCTTTGGCGGGCGCCCACAGATACAGGACCTCACAGCATGTCCTAAGGGTGGGTTTTCCAATGTAGGAACTATAGCCTCTCAATGAAATCTTGCATGAAACTGTTTGCTTCAAACTTGTAGGTTCTGTTTGTTAGAGAGGGTTTCCAGGCCGACTTTCTAATTCACGTCTTCTGTGGTCAGCTCGCCTCACTCTCCTGGCAGGATGCAAATTAGGGGGAGAACTCCAAGGTGGCGCTGTCTGTCTGAGCAGGCCTGTGGGGGGCTCCATGGCACCGATTTTCCGAAGTGGTCTGGACCAGAGGTCATCCCTACTACACCTTTTCAGGTTCACACCATCTTCTCTGAACGCCGTTTTTCTTTCTTTCTTTCTTTTATGTGTATTTTGTTGCATGTGGAAGAGCAATATGGGAGTTGAAAAAAAGGTTTTGGGCCAAATAATGCAGTATGGTTGGAAATGCTTCCCATGTGCAGATTTGGCATAAAAATAAACTTCTCTGGGAGAGGGCTGTTGGTGCTTGCTGTTCATTAATATGCTGAAACGATTTCGCACCCCCCCCCACCCCATTTTGAAGGTTGTTTGAAACTTATTTCTATTCATTTTTTTTTCTGGAAAAAAAGATGAAATGGAGGGGGTGGGGAGGGGAGAGGTGTGAGGGGACAGGATGTGGGACTTATGGAATGAAGCACTTATAAGAAATACTAGCATTTATGTGTTCTCTGGGTTACATAAGGCCTAGGAACTTGGATGGATGTGTATGAGTGTCGATTGTTATCTTTGGAAGAAAGACGCTTTGGGAAGTCTTCCTTTTCCAGGGCCATAAGGGGTCCTTATTAGCTCCCGGTTTACACTTAGGAGATAGGGATGTGTAGTGCAGTCTCACTGGGTCTCAGACACAGACTATCTGCCAAACCCACACATGGACCAGGAGAAACACGGCACATACAACACGCAAATGATACCGCTTCTTCAGAGGAGTTCTTTTTCAGAAACATTATTATTACAATTATTGGCATGATCGCCAAGGCAATATCAGAATGCTCCTTAAAAACAAGGATGATGGTGAGACTTTGTCTCATGTACATGTGATCAGAAGAGACCAATCTCCCGTCGGCGAAAAGGAGGAGACCAGTCAAGGAGATGGATCGAGACAAGGGACTCAAGCATAGCAATTGCGAAGCTGTGCAGGACCAGGCAGTATCTTGCTCTGCTGGGCAAATGGGTCTCTTTGAGCTGGAACTGACTCGATGGGACCTACCAACAACTAAAGGTGAACTACATACTCTATGCAGGGATGTAGAAGAATAATAAACTATGGATCTTAGGTCTTGAGGAAAGCCAAAGACTTGAATCTGGATGGCATGACCCAACCAGAATGGAAGGTCTACAAGGACAGGGGTGGTGGCTATCCGGGTCACCCAGGAAATGTCAGGAAGCTCCTGCCAGGCACAGAGCAAGTGCCGAATGAGCAGCAGCTGACTGCTTGCTCGGAGCGGTAGTGCATCCTGGGGGTTCCGGGCTGTGAGTACCTGGCTGGGGGTCGGTGTAATCCACAGTGTAGCCATCCAGCTGTAGAAGCTCCTGGGGCTCTGCTTTCTTCTCACGGTAACTGCACATGGCAAACGTGTACTGACTGACCTGGGGAGAAAGAGCACAGGCTGAGACTGGAACCGGAGACGCCCCTAGGAAACTCTCCTCCCATTCGACCAAGCCCTCGCCTTTGAGGATCCGCCCTCCCTAGCTGAGTTGGTATTGAAGCTTGTCATCTTTTGGCTTTGTGATTTGGGACAAGTGACTTAATCTCTCTGGTCCATTATTACAGCCCTTGTAGACTTGGGACAAGAATAAAACCCACCCCCTTGCGACTTACAGCGAGGGTCAAATGTGGACAGGGCTGAGAATTGGCTTGTAGGTTACTTAGTAAGGAGGTTGCCATTACCATTGTTGTGGTTGTTGTTGACATTGGTTAAAAGGAGAGACACTGTTGTGAGTAGTTCTAGAAGTTCTATCTCATCTTCCAGGGGGCCTGGTTGAGATGGCCAACTTACAGAGACACAGGCCTGGCCATCAAACTCAAACCCGGCCATTGAGTCACTTCCACCTCACACAAACCCACTGGCCAGGGCAGAACAGCCTCTGGAGGTTTCTGAGGTTGTTGGTGTAGGAGGCTGGAAATTCTCATTTTTCTCCTTTGGAGTGGGTGGGGGGTTCAAAGTGTGACTCCTGGGTCGTTAACACTCTGTGTCCCCAAGACTCTGTCTGATCATAAGGCAGAGGAAAAAACACATTTATTAATGCCCTAACTTCTTCTCAATTAAATTTTGTGGTATTGACCTGCTTGGGAGTACATGCTTGAGAGCCTTTTTATCCTGGTCCTTCCTCCTGCGGAAAGAGTGCTTTTGGTTGCCGGGGCAACCTTCCCCTTGCTTCATCCTAGACAAGCGCAGGAGCTTGAGTGCTGGGTGCAGTCACAAAGGCCATCTTCATGGCCACGGGTCCCTGGTCTCCTCAGTGGCAATGCTCACGGGACCAAGGCACCGTCTGCCTGGCATGTGGCACTCTGCCAGGGCTGGGCAGTGCCCGCCCTGTAGGCCTCCCCGCAGGACCTCTCTGCCCCGGCCCCGGCCCCCCCATGTGGGGTCCCAGCACCCTCCCAGCATCAGGCTAAGAGCACATAGCCCTCTTCAGTGATCCTGGATATCAGATGTCTTGGCAAGAAGGTGCCACAATGTTCATGCCATATTTCCCTTTATTTATTTATTTATTTTAGAAATCATTTTATTGGGGGCTCATACAACTCTTATTACCATCCATCCATCCATACATCCATCCATTGTGTCAAGCACATTTGTACATTTGTTGCCCTCACCAGTCTCAAAACATATGCTTTCTCCTTGAGCCCTTGGTATCAGATCCTCATTTTTCCCTCTCCTTCCCTCCCCCTCCCCCATGAATCCTTGATAATTAATAAATTATTATTATTTTCTGATCTCTTACACTGTTAGATGTCTCCCTTCACCCACTTTTCTGTCGTCTGTTCCCCAGGGAGGAGTTTATATGCAGGTCCTTGTAACTGCCTCCCCCTCATACCTCCTTTTATTAAGGGAGATGTTTGATCCCACAACGTCAATCCCCTCATCTCCTTTTTCATGGTAAGATTTGCTTCCCCCCCCCCCTTCAAATGGCGATTAGAAATCTGTTCCCCTGGCACCTGGCATGGATCCCTGGCAGTACCAGTCCAGAGCCTGATGAAGGGACATCCTGGAAGGAGGGTTCAGGGTTACTTTATCTCCTGCTGCCCTCTGTCGGCGCTTAGTGGAATCGCTGTACTTCCTGGGTTTCTTTAGAATGCATCTCTGAGCAGACCATGCTCACGGGAAAGTCGTGGCAGATTTCCGAGAGAAACCCAAAGCTGCATCACGAGATGTAGTTTCACAAGTAGATGTGCTTGAGGAAGTCATCTTAATAAGGAGGAGTGTTTTAAGAAGGAGGACTCAGAGTCAAGTTTGGGAGTCAGCTAGGCCAGCTTTGTTTAGCTGTCACTTTCCTAAGCTGCAGAATTCTCCACTGTACAGCAAGCAGAAGGAAGAAAGCTTTGCATTCCATCATTCCGGAGGTTTGACTGAGCACACACACGTGCCAAAACTCAATAGTGCATCACTGTAAGTGATCTCTGAGCATTGGGCACGAACACTCTTTAGAGAAGCCAAGAGTTCTTCACTGCCCTCATGAACATGCACCCTTACTTTTTTT
>PVJH01018665.1:16095-44733 GCA_004026705.1 Nesogale talazaci | reverse complement strand
AAAATTCAGCACTCTTTTTGGGCCACCGACCCTGGGTCCAACCCCACTGTTTGGCCTGGGCACATCTACCAACGCCACCATTGTAACGTCGGAAGGGTACACACTGCTTCTGCAAAGTGACGTCCTTCAGGTATTTGGTGGCTTTCCGGATGTGCATGCCTTTGATGGCTTGGGCTGTTTCGCGGGTGTTCTTGAAGTGGACCCGGAGGTTGGCCCCTCGGGATTTGCAGGATTTTGTAGGGTTTTCTGGGTCAAGTGAGTAGCGAACCATTTTGGCAGGTCACCTCGGGCCGCTACAGGAAGAGCCCTTTGCTCCTTTGACAGCTGCTTCCAGTAGCATTGATTGTGGATCTATGCAAGATGATGTCCTTGAAAGCTTGACCCTTTCTCAGTTTATCATGGTGCTTCCTATGGGTCCAATTTTTTGTCTCATTTAGTTGTAATTCATACAGCGAGTGCTTCATGTCTTCACAGCAAGCAAGGTTGTGTCATCTGTACATCACATTACTCAAAATCAATCTAATTTATGTATCAGAATCATCCCTTTTTAAAAGATTTTATTAAAGTATCAGGGTGATTTCTTTTAATTTTATTTTAGGTGTTTCATTTGTAGTCTAACATTTTAAAAAGTCTTGTTTGCAATAAATTGAATTTTAGTGCACATGTCAAGAAAAGATTGATTTAACAATTGGATAATATCTGTGTGTTAAATTTACTCCTCTTAAACTTTTATACCAGTCTGTCTCCTTGAATCATGTTTTAAATTTTATTAAGACTGGAATTGATTATGGCAGTAGTCCTGTGAATGAGAAACTTTGTGGATTGGGTCTGGTGGTCTGTTTTCTCTAGGCTTATAGGGGATGCTGATGTATGTCAAAGTTTTGAGACTACCAATGTAGTTGAAATTTAACAGCACTCCTTCCTTATGCTTAGAGATATATCACAGTGGTGGATTATTGATGGAAGGTAAGTTGTTTAACAAAGTAATAAAAAAAAATGCAAGAGGCTGGGTATATGTATTAGACTGGAAGGAATTTGTTATTGTTAACTTGTATCCCGAAGATATGGTGGCCTTTACTTAGTTATTTCAAACTTTCCAAGTGATAGAGCACTTGTGCTTTCTCATACCATTCCCTTTCCCCCACTTTTTAAAAATTTATTTATTTATTTTTATTTATTTATTTTTTAGGCATCACTGTCCTGGTGGTGGGAGTAGGAGGCCCAGCCTTTTCTCCTATGAGCGGGAATTGAACCTCCGTCCCAGGGGGCCGCAGTCCCGCGCACAACCACTATACCACCAGGGCTCAGCCCCCCCACTTTTTTTAATAACAAGGTTAGGAAAGTTTTTTTTTAAAGAGTTTTCTTGTTAATGTTAGGAGAAGAATATGAAGTCTTAGGTACTGTTAAGTGCACAAGCTTAGATTTAAATGTTAAATGGAATGTGAAAAATCTTCCTCAAGAAGTTTGTGATCTCTTTGAATTAAGATATTAAAAGCTATTAGACCATTAAGTATTTCAATCAAGTGCTAAGTGGATAAGCATATTCATGGAAGAGAGATGTATGTGTGCTGCCTGGAAAATGGCTAGAATTTGGATGGATAGCAAAGAGCAAGAGGAAGCTATTCTAAAAATTTGAACAAAGTACAGTAAGGAAGATGTCTGGAATAATAGTGAGAAGTTGGATATGATGAAGAAAATTAGATATGTCACTAAATTGCTTTGAGTTTGACCCATGATAACTATATGTACTGGTGGACTTTCACCCATTATTACCCCAAACTTCATGGCTTAAAACCTCATACGTTTATTGTCTCTCAATATCTATGGGTCATGGTCTAAATGCAACTTGGTTGTATGCTTCTGACTGAGGCTCTCTCATAAGTGTTTATCAAGATGTCAGTTAGGGCTGCAGTCTCAAGACTCAATTAAGTGGCTGTTGTCAGACCTTAGATTTTCACTGGCTGCTTATTGACGAGAGAGGTTTCCTTGCATTTGGACCTTTCACCTACTCCAAGAGGGAAGCCATCCTTTTATAACAGTCTCATTCATAAGTGAGATCCTAATAGTTTTCTAAATTCCCTTTGTTACTGAGTCTTTAAATCTCACAAGAGTGAGCATCAGGAGGTGGGGATCATAAGGGTACAAAAATTAGGAAGTACTGGGCCGTACAGGCACTACCAACTACTTTGTATGTGTTTGACTCAATAGTTGAATGCCAACTATCACATACTGCTTACTAGATTTATTTTATCAATGTCATGGTATAGACTATAGGGAGAGTCTAATCAGAATGTCTATACCAGCAATTTAATTCTCTTAATCACAATTTTACAGTTTTTGTTTTGTCTTTTGTTGTTTGGGGGGGGGGGGCATCACTGCCCTCTGGTGGGAGTAGGAGACCTAACCTTGCTTCTAGAGTGCTGCTGCTGGATTTGAACTGCCAACCCAGGGGGCTGCAGTCCCGAACTCAACCACTATGCCACCGGGGCTCAGCCCCAATTTTACAGTTTTTAAAAGCTAGAAACTGAAACATTTTCTGAGTTGGCAGATAACAAAAAGCAACCGTATTGTAGACATATCTTAGGTTTTGTAATATATTGGGCATTCATTTCTCTGGAGTTTATTTGAACTATCTTGTAAGGCTGTTTCCTTTTGGAAGACCATTCTTAGAATTTGAGGGTCATTCTAGACTTTATTTTCTTGCATTTTCTATATCTAATTAGCCATCCCTTAAATAGTTTCACATTGTTTCTTATTCTTTCTGTATTAGTTTTAGTCTTGGGCCTCTTTTTAGCTTCCTTCTCTTAAGCTTCCATTCTATTTGTCATAGTACTATCAAATAGAAATATAATACTCTGTTCCTAAAAAATGCTCTGGTGTCCCCACACTTCCTGTAAAATAATTTTGGATTATTCTGGATTCCTTAACAAAGGATTCATGGCTTCCACATCTTGATGCTAGCTAATAGTTTTCAACTTTATTTGAATTTTTTCCTGATACCTCCCAGTTCTAGTTCTGTAATGAGTAATGCACATTTATATGCTTTATTACTTTTTGCTCTTGCTCATTTTTCCTATCCCCACTCCCACACACACACTTAAATTTATAATATAACCTGGCTCAGACTTTTGTTAAAATGTTGATGTTAGGAGGCATCAGGTCAGCCCCCAACTAATGTCTGGTCTTAGACCATATCCACGATTAGCTGTGAATTAGACCTTTGTGCTTCATAGAGTTTTCATAGATTTTTTTAAAGTAGATCACCAGGCCTTACTAGTCCATTGTAGTGCGGAAACTCCTTTGAAACCTGCTCAATATTATAGCAATGTGCAGACCTTCACTTACAGAGGTTTCTTCTGTATATCAGATACATTACCCTAAAATCAAACCCAAATTTCCAGCATTGAAGGTGAGAATTCCACCATTGAATCCCCATTATCCCAGGTTAAAATATTACCCTCTTTGCACGTCTTTTCCTCATCCTTTCCCACTATATTTCCAACAAATACTTGGTGCGTGTGTGTATTTCATTCGTTAAATCGTTTTTTTTTAAATAGTTGTGTATCGTCATCACAGTCGGTTTTAATGTTCTCTCCCTCATTCATACATACCTCATTTGTGTTTGCATAGCATTTCATGTGAATATTTGTCGCCTCAGAAGGTTGTAATATAGTCCCATCTTTGGTGGCACTGTTCTGTAAGTGTTGGACTTTTAACTTCAAGGTTGACAGTTCAAACCTACAGTTGCCTTATGGGAGTATGATGAGGCTGTTCCAGTAAAGATTTACAACCTAAGGAACTCAGTCAGTTCGTGTAAGTTGGAGTTGAGTACAAGACGGTGAGTTCTAGAAATCCAAACTAGACCATTGCGATTGAGTCAGTTCCAACTCAGAGTGACCCTGTCAGAGTAGAACTGCTTGCAAGAGCTTCAGGATGCTAAATCTTCGTGAAGGTGGATTGGCACTCGCTTCTTCTGTGGAGCAGCTGCTAGGTCTGAGACATTGACCTGTCGGTCAGCAGTGGAGCACTTAACCACTCCAACACCGGGGCGCCCTTAAACTGAGGCTAGTAGTCTGCAAAGCTCATCCTCCTTTGTAGAGAAGCAGCAAAGGGTTTCTGGAAGAATTTTAAAAATCTGATCTCACTGCCATTAAAGCCATTCTGACTCACTCCAATAGGGCAGAATAAAATTTTTTCAATGATTTTATTGGGAGCTCTTTTAGCTCTTATACATTCCATTCATCATTTGTAGCAAGCATATTTGTACACATGTTGCCGTCTTCGTTTCCAAATATTTTCTACTTGAGCCCTCCGTATAAGCTCCTTTCCCCCCCTCTTTTTTTTTAATAAATCATTTTATTGGGGGGCACATACAACTCCCATCACGATCAATACATACGTCAATTATATGCAGACCACATTTGTGCACTTGTTGCCATCATCATTCTCGAAACATCCTCCCTCCACTTGGGCCCCTGCAGAGTAAAATTTTACAGGAGCATCATCCTTGGAGCTTCCAGGGAGTTTGAACCACTCCCTCTGCCACAAGGGGCCTGCTTCGTAACTCACTCCCCCACCTAGGGATAGAACTGACCTTGTGGATTTCCGAGACTGTGGTTCTTCATGAAAGTAGAAAACCTCATCTTTACCGTGGAGTGACTGTTGCCCACTAAGCCGCCAGGGCTCCTTCTCTGGAAGGATATTTTTGTTAAATTGTTCTAACAATGCTTGTTTTTAAGGGAGAATAGCTAACTTACTAAGTAGTGAGGAAATAGTAGTTAGTGAAATTTTTAGATGAACTTAGTGCTCATTTATCATTTAAATGCAAATATGGAAAAAATCTTTTAATATACTTTATCACTTTCTTCTAAAGGAAAAAACATAGCATACCTCATGGTTTAAGTTATTTAATAAAAATGTATTTCTTAAGGGGGGGGTATGTATGTACATTATTCACCAGTTTGTTACTGGACTCTTAAAATATGCTTCCATTTTGTTGGCCCTAGGAATTTAATAATCTAATTGTATATGTTGCATTAATATAATCATACTTAAGTCCTCAAATATAAAAAAATATGAGACTTGACATAATATTGCATTCTATTCACCTGAAAAACCAAGGACAGAAGAAATGTTTTCTTAATTTATATATAAAGTGTCAAGCCAAGATCTTCTAATCTTCTTGGTAGTGAAAGCATAACATTTAAGTGGTACTGAGAGTAAACTTCTCCAATCTTAGATGCTAGAGTTAGCATTTTTTTTATTCACATGGAGAATTATATCCACAAGAAGGCACTTTAAAAGTTACCATGGCCCATTTTTTATATCACCCAAGTATTACCTCTCTGCTAAGTGGTTCCTGAGCCAGTTTTTCTTTTTAAAAATATTTTATTGGACTTTTGGTGAAGTTTGCAAAGCAAGTTAGGTTAGGTTTGGTTACTTTTATTTACATTTATAGCAGTGTGTTAACTTTATCTTGTATTCTGTTCCATGTCTGCTATAATAAATTCCTTGCCTCCATTTAACTTTGCTTTTGAATAATTGCCAAACTTTTGCTCTCTCTCGAGAGCAAAAAAAAAAAAAACTAAAATGGTTTTTAAAGTAGAGCATCGTTCTTTAAGATAATATTCATTTTGTGGTCCACTGCTATTTTTCTAAAAGTGATCATTGGTTGGGGTAGCAGAAGATGCTTCAGATTTAGGTGTCTTGGATCAATAGTCTCAGGAGTGTCTATTTGCTGCTCCAGATGGCTTAGTATTCTTCCCCCCACACACACACACACTTTTTTTTTTAATAGTTTGAGTTCTCCAGAGATTATTCTTAAACCTTTAAAATAAACTAAAACCCTGTAACTAATTCCAGAAACCTAACATTCCATCTTGAACACCACTTAGAGTACTTTCATATACCGAGTTAATATTTGTCTCTGTAGCTTTTCACTTGAATTTACCTAGTTCTCATACTTCTAAAAGCTTTTACGAGACTACTAATCATGTTGAAGCATTGTTATACAGAACCTAGAATAAAGAAAGCTTCTGCTTTACTTTTCATAGATTGTTAATTAGGGAGATGATTTTACACTGGTATTTTGGAGTTCAGGCCAGTACATGTCTGTTTAGAAAAGTTACATAAGGTTTAACACTACAGCTGTTTGTGTGCACCAGTACTGTTCAGTGAAGTGCCAGACAAGGCTAAGACTAACCTGTTTGTTCATACTCTCATCATTACAGAACATTGACAAGTGTTTGCAGGAACAAGTTAATTCATACTGATATGGCTATATTATTTATAGATATGCATTTTGAGTTCTGCAAATGTCCTTACTCTCTGTTGTAAAAATATAATCTGACTTTAAAATGTTTTTAAAAGTCCCTAGTGGGGGCTGAGCCCCGGTGGCGTAGTGGTTGTGCGCGGGACTGTGGCCCACTGGGATGGAGGTTCGATTCCAGCTCCACAGAGCAAAGGCTCGGCCTCCTACTCCCACCACCTGAGGGCAGTGATGCCGGCCACCCCCCCTCCCCCAACAAAAAAAAAGCAAAAAAGCCCCAAAAAAGTCCCTACTGGTCTAAGATAGACTTTAAAACACAAAAAGAGAGAGAGACTTGATAAACTTTTTTGTTTTGTTTTTGTTTTCGTGGGCATCACTGCCTCTGGTGGTCCTGGGCGCTACCCAGCCGCCGCTGGATTTGAACCGCCAAGCCTGCGGGCTGCAGTTCCACACTCAACCACTTACGCCACCAGGGCTCAGCCCGACTTGATAAACTTTTAAATAGCTTTATATATTTGCTAGCTCAAAATTTATGAAGTATGAAAGATAAAAGAAAACTTTTCCACTTGAACTTCATTTACCTACTTGCCTTCCTTAGGGTCTACTAATATTAATATTTTGTCTTTTAATGCATATAATTGCAGAACTTTGACCAATCTCCAGTCTTTATTCTTATGAGACGCTAAATAATTGTTAAGCTTTTGTTTTTTGTGTATCTGTTACTGGGTTTTTGAAAATAATTGCTTCAGTTTAATTGGAAGCAGTATGTAATTGAATACATGGCTGCTTTTACCAATCAGTATTTCATTAGCTGCTACACTGTGTTAAAGGAATACAGCTCTTTAGGAAGACAGGTAATAGTTGGGGGAAGGGGATTGTGTTAGGCTGGGTTGTCTAGAATAACAATCCAATGACACTCCTCTAGGTATAAGAAAGCTTTATTTTAAGAAGTAGGTATATGTCAAAAAGACATCCTAGTCCAGTCCAACCCAAATCCTTAAGTCTGATGTTATTCCTTAGGTTTTTCTTCAGGCTTAGGTAGCCACATCTATTGATGAAGAATGCAAGATCATAGGCTGATGAATACAGATCCAAGGTCAGTGGAAACATGGCAGGGTCAGTGCCAAAGCTCTCAGGGTCTGTGCCAAATGCCCAGTAAGCAGGAAGGCAAAGGGACAGAGAGCCGGAAGTCTCTCGGTCCCCTTCCCCCACAAGAAGGCTATACCCTCAAGGAGGTTTTATCAGGCTGGATTCAACTCCTACACGTTCATACATCTTCCGGTTGATAGAAAATCTTCTGCCTCAGGAATGGAGATTACTTCGAGAGTACTTCCCAGACTTAATAGCTTGGGAGACTGGGAAAAGCAGGCTTGGGTCAAAAAGATGAGCTTTGTTAGGGTAGGTGGTGTGAAAGGTGACGGGACCTTCAAGTCAAATTGTCCAACTATTAATAAATGGATGGTAGGTAATTGAATATTTGGGGGGAGACTAGATGTACGTCGGTGGTATGATCAGCTTATAAAAGACTTTACCTGAGATATGTTTATCCTGTTGAGATAAGTTTATCCTCTAGAACCAAGTAAAAGCCTTTATTATTACCACATTGCGAACGGATCCCGAGTTTACTCGTGTCTATAGTTTAATGCAAAAAAATCCATTTATGGTTTAATACAAAAAAAAAAAACAGCTGAAACACTTGGGTAAGTTGGTTAAAAAAAAAATCCGGTCGTTAATGTAAAGTAATAACGATTAGGTTAGTGTTTAGAATGTTTACTCCATTGTCAGTATAAGAACTAAATGGATCGATAGAAAGCAGGAATTTTAATGAGTTTATTGTAGCAACCTAGGTAAGAAATATGGTAGGATTTAGTAAGGCTGGGATAGAGTGGTGATGGGGAGACTTTGCCAATGAGGGACTTCAGAAAGTTTGTGATAAAATTATATTGTATTTTTAATTCCATTTTCCCACAAGTTCTTTCAAGTTCCTTCATATTAAGAGGTTCAATCAGTGAGAGTTGAACTCCTTTAGTAGGACGCAAAATAACATGATGGGTGAGTCTTGCGGCATCATAATCAAATTTGGTTCCAGCTTTGCCAGTTACCAGCTGTGTGACTATATTAGTGACATAACTGGAATGAGATCAGTTTTCTTATCCATCAAATGAGTGCTAACAATTGTTGAAGTTTTAAGCAGCTCCTATTTAACTAGTTGGCTTGGTAACTGCTTTTCAAGTTGTTTTTGTTGGCTTGCCTATATAATTAAAATTAAATGATGAAATTAGCCTGGTCCTGTGGTGCAGTGGGTTACACATTGGGCTGAGATGAGACTTTAAAAAAAACAAACACTTCTATTGGGGGCTTTTACATCTCCTCACAATCCATTCATTCATCCATTGTGTCAAGCACATTTGTTGCCATCATCATTTCAAAGCATTTGATTTCTACTTGAGCCCTTGGTATCTGCTTCTCATTTTTCTCTTCCCTCATGAACCCTTGCTAGTAGGAGGTCCAGCCTTTGCTCCTGTGGAGCTGGAATTGAACCTCCATCCCAGTGGGCCGCAGCCCCTCACACAACCACTACGCCACTGGGGCTCAGCCCAAAAGATGAGACTTTTAATCCCATAAAGAGTTAGTCTCAGGAACTCGGCGGGTAAATTCTGCCCTGTCCTGTATCGCTGTCCTCTTTGAGTTGGAATTGACTGTATGGCAGTGATTTCTTTTTTACAGGCCTTGTACTGCATGATAACCATTTATGTGAAATGACCAAAATAGTTCATAGATACAGAAAGTTGGTAAGTGGTTGTCAAAGGCTGGGGGGAATAGGAGAGACTCCTAATGGGTATAGGTTTCTTTTTGAGAGTGATGAAGATGTTCTAAAATTAGCTAGTAGACTGAAGATACATGTGCTACACAGCAAAATGTGTAGAAATCAGATGGTGCATGGCTAGCAAAAGAAATAGCATCTGAGGTCTTAAAATAAGCATCCATTTAAGTGAGGTGTCAACTAAATCTACACAGAAGCACACCAGCCTGTGTCACTCAAAGGTTGTAAATAATTTATAAAGTCCAAGACAACAGGAGGGAATTGTATTAGAGCTTTTTATTTTGAGCACTCAATTTGCAGAAGGCTATGGATGAAGTGAAAGCCCAGAATCCATTTGCAGAATCTCCATGTGGATTAAGCGTCCATTCTGTCCATTGACCAGGGATGTGAATAGAGTTGAGTGCATTGAAAAGCAGATTAATGCAGAATATACCAAAAACCAAACTCGCTGCCATCAAGTAAATGCTGACTTGTAGTGACCCAAGAGAACAAGGTAGAACGGCTCCTGTCAATTTCCAAGACACTAAATCTTTATGGGAGTAGAAAGTCCTGTCAACTTTGTAGTTAGCAGTCTAATGCTTAACTACCACATCACCACGACTTCTGAGGCAAATATGCAAAAAATCTTAGGTTAAAATTTGACATTTTATTATTTGTTTTTCCATTTGACCCAATTTAAGTTTATTCCAGTTTTTATTATTTCTACTTTCTTTTTTGTTTGTTTGTTTGTTTGTTTGTTTGTTTTTTGGGGGGGCATCACTGCTCTCCGGTGGTGGGAGTAGGAGGCCCAGCCCCACTGCTGAAATTGAACCTCCGTCCCAGGAGGCCGCAGTCCCACGCACAACCACTACGCCACCGGGGCTCAGCCCTATTTCTACTTTCTGATTAATGCTTTTCTTGTTTATTTTTTATATGACTTTGCTTATATAAAAGCTAGGGTAGGGCTGAGCCCCGGTGGCGTAAGTGGTTGAGTGTGAGACTGCGGCCCACGCTTTTGGCGGTTCAAATCCAGCAGCAGCAAGGCTGGGTAGCTCCCACGACCACCAGAGGGCAGTGATGCCTAAAACTAAAAAATAGATGAATAAAATAAAAGCTAGGGTAGGCAAGTCTGTAGCGATAGTAGCTAGATTAATAGTTTCTTAGGGCTTCTTGAAGGGTAATGGGGAACTAATAGTGAGTACAAAAATGGAAAAAAGCTCTAAAATTGATTTATGGCCATAAAATGGTTAAAAAAAATTTTTAAATTAGATAGGAGCTGGTGAATATATAGTTCTGAATGTAGTTACAGCCATTGAACTGTACACACTTTAACAGCGTGGATTACGTGGTGTATGAGTTAATAATAAAGTTATAGTTATAAATAATAGACTACATTCAGATTTTCCCATTGCCCAGTATCATTTATAACTTTTCCTTCTTTCCAGCTAGGATTCAGTGAAGGATTGCGCATAGTTATCATGTCTCTTAACTGCTCATAATTTTGAGGAATATATGGAAAATTTGTTTCTCAAGCTTGCTTAACTATGAATCTGATTAAACTAGATTTTCAATAGGTACAAGTTTATAATAAAGACAGGAGTATGAACCCTGGTGGCCTCGTGGTTGCAGTTTGAAGCCATTAGCCACTCTGCAGGAGAAATAAGAGACTTTCTATTCTTGTAAAGACAGGAGGTTTGGCATTTGGAGACGACAGGCCTTTGGAATAATGTTTCATAAAGAAGTTTATCAAAGTACAGAATATATATGTTGGACATCATTTTGAGACTATTTGGGGAAAACTTTATATGAAGTGCCTTCAAGTATGAATACTTGAATGAACTTACAGTTACAGGAAAACCTAGCTTTAAAAAATACTCTTAGATGTTTTTCTTTTTTTAAGCCCTCAAAGCCACTGCCACTGAGTTGATTCCAAGACTCCAAATCTTTGCCGAAGCAGAAAGCCTCATCTTTCTCACATGGAGGGGTTTGCATCACCAACAATGCTGTTAGCAGTCCACTGTTTACTAGAAACTATCACCTTTCAAGATCTACAAATTGACTTACCTAGATGGAGTGGCAAATGTTAAAATGTTGAAAATGATTTTTATTTAGTGATTTTAACTACTGTTGCATAGACTTTGGCATCACAGTAGAAAATTTTGGCAAATGATAACTGCCATTTTAATTTTGACAAAGAAAGCCTCCAATTAATATAAGTGGACTCTTGTATATTAAAGAGCAGCCTATATTTGTTGAAACTGGTATGGTTACCAATTTAAATGTCTGTTGAATTAGTAATTTTTTGTTGATTTTAAAAGATACTAGTTTATTTCATTGCAGTGATACTGTTTTTTTCTTGAAAGGATAATAATATGAATTAAAAAGTTTATTTAGGGTGTGGGAAATGAGCTGATACCAGGCCTCAAGTAGAAAATGTTTTGAAAACGATGACAACATATGTACAAATGTGCTCGGCACAATGTATGTATGTATGGATTGTGGTAAAATAATTAGAACAAAAACAAAACCCCATTTTTTTGGGGAATATGCGTTGGGAGGACTGCAGTCATCAAGCTTTAGCTATTTTACTACAAAATAGAAGTAGACTTATTTTCTTTTGGTTCCCCTTCCCCTTTATATATCTTGATTTTAATTTTATCAAGTCTGTCTATCTGGCCTTTGCCGCTGTGGCCCATTGATCTGTCCATCTGTCTGTTACAGTGCATTTTGGGTACTTCCAGAAGTATGAATTCAGTGATGCAAAGGACAGGCGGGCTGCAGCAGCAAAGGTAGGACAGAATCATTCCAAAGACAAGTCATTAAAGGACCATTAAACACACATGCGCATACACACATTGGCAGCAAGTATTTCTTTATTGAAGGGCACACTGTTTACCTGGTAAATCTTAGTAGACACTTGAGACATGACAAATTTGACATATTTATTTTTAAAGGGCAGCTTTAAAAGTACTTTTTAAAACCAGAAACCTATTTGGCACTTAAGGTAAATTGAAGTAAATGGCAATTGTTGTCACTATATATGTGTAAAATTCTGGATTAGTAAGATTAAATGGAGAGCATTAATGGATGGTATTAATGATATTGCTTAATTAATTGCCTTTGTTGATTTTCTGAAACTGATGACAAAGGGCTTAATTTGTAAAGCTGGGAAATGCTGACAAGATACATTGATCTGTCCATGTGTGTATCTTACTATGTATTTACTGTCTCAATTTTGGAATATTTTGATGAGGATAGTCAAAATCTTCCAGGTTGATCTCTAGCTTAAGGAAGCTTAAAGATTCCTATTTAAATATTTGTACCATTTATTGTATTATACCATTTACTTATGAAATGAAAGCAGTGATAAATAGCAATTAGTGATGTTCAAAATAAAATGATTATAATTTAAGATTAGTACTTTTATAGTTGAATTTTAAAACTTAAATATCAAAACAAGATTTAGAAACTTAAGAAATATAGTACAGGCTGAGCCCTGGTGGCGTAGTGGCTGTATACGGGACTGCGGCCCAGAGGGTTGATGGTTCAAATCCAGCAGCAGCTCTCTAGGAGCAAGACTGGGCTTCCTACTCCCACCAGGCCAGTGATGCCACCAAAAAAAAAAAGAAAAGAAATACAATACAAATATTAGAAGGAAAACTTCATGGAACAATGGATTTTGAAGCCCCCTCATATCTTAAGGTAAAGTGTTAGGTTGCTTTTTAAATTTTTTATTTTATAGGAGTTGTAGGGCTGAGCCCCGGTGGCGTAGTGGTTGTGCGCAGGACTGCGGCCCACTGGGACGGAGGTTCAATTCCAGCAGTGGGGCTGGGCCTCCTACTCCCTCCACCGGAGAGCAGTGATGCCAAAAAAAAAAAAAAAAGAGTTGTATTGACTAAAATGAGATAATGCTCTAGTGAAAACTAAATGATGTAGATATTTGCATTAGTAGATTCTTTGATGTTTATGCTTGTGAAAAAAAGGGAAGGGGATAGGTTTGTCTAAATAAGTTAACACTCATAGGTGCTTTTCAAGGCTTCCCAAATGAAAAGACAGATACATTGATGGTAAGACTTATGGTCATAAGTGTTACAGTTTAAGCTTTGTAAGGAGTTAACATTTTAATGAACTAAACTATCTTGGGAACTATAGTATATTGTCTCCAGTGTGGAAGCATATTTTGATGTGATGTTTCATGATGTACAATAGTAAGGGTATTTCGAATCAGTAGTATTAAATGAGGTGTTTTGGTATGTTCTGGGTTTGCCTTTTTAAAAAAAAAAAAAGAATTGTTTTGGTTGTTAACTTACTGTTTTGGTTGTTAACTTTATGCTTTCATATTGTTTTTTAGGACTTTTCCTCAAATGTATTTTCATTATTTCATGCTCTGTAAAATAGGTCTTCGTCTCTCTTCCTTTTGCAGTGTGAAAATGTTAAAATGAATATGTCATGGAAGTATAATTTCTTGAAAATTATCAATCCAACAGCATAAACCAAACCAGTTCTCAATTTTAGATACAGTGTACCTCATTCTGACTTTGGCACTATTGGCAATTTAAAATTACTTCTGTTTTTTTTTCCTTTAAAAATTGTTTATTATAAACTATCAAGGATTCATAAGGGAGGGGAAAAATGAGGTGCTGTTACCAAGGTCTCAAGTAGAAAGCAAATGTTTTGAAAACAATGATGGCTGTAAATGTACAGATGTACTTGACCTGATGGATGGATATATGGATTGTGATAAGAGTTGTATGAGCACCCAATAAAATGATATTTTTGGGGTGGGGGGCATCACTGCTCCCTAGTGGGAGTGGGAAGCCCAGCCTTGCTCTTGGAGAGCTGCTGCTGGATTTGAACCCCCAAACCAGTGGGCCAAAGTCCCGCACTCAATCACTACGCCACCAGGGTTCAGCCCTAAAATGATTAAAAAAAAAAAATGGTGGTGTAAGTGGTTGAGTGAGGGGATTGCAGCCCGCGGGCTTGGCGGTTCACATCCAGCGGTGGCTCTCAGGAGCAGCACTGGGTAGCACCCCTGACTATCAGAGGCAGTGATGCCCGCCCTTCCCCCCCCCCCAAGAAAAAAAAGATTTTAAAAATTTAGATGATAACATTATGAAAAGGGATTCTTGGTAAAGGTGGAAATTTTAAAATAAAATCACGATCATTGCTCAGAAAGATTTATTGTAGAAATCAGTTCTTAGTTAATAAGTTTTAATCTACAACTGAAATAAATTTCACTTTGAGGAAAAATGATAAGGTATACACATGCCCTTTTCCACTTCCTGCTCCAGGTGTTCTTTACTCTGGAATTTGCTAGGTTTTCCTTCAGCATACTGTGGATTTGACAATTGTGTAGTGTTCTTTAACAATACCTTTTTAGGTTATTTATCAGCTTCCTCGATGATTCGTATTGTATCACCTTCATTTTTTTCTTTTTTAATGTACAGTCTAACTTACAAGCGGGCTTGCTTCCTTTTAGAGGAATTTCCTGGATCAGAGAGCATGGCATTTACAGTAACAAAAGCACAGAACCGATGTGTCCTGTCCTGTAAATCTTGTGATAGCGCTTGAAACCGTCATAGACATTACTCTTTGCTAGCAGTCACTTTGTCTTTAACTGAGTAAGCACCTTTAATACATAGCTAAGAGAAGGATTTATTTGCTTTTCTGGGCCTTGGTTTTCCTCAGACAGAGCTTCAGTTCCTTGTCCTGTAGTACATAGCCATCTGCCCTGCTGCTATAGCTTCTCTAGGAGATGCTGACCTGGGCATTCTTCTACCATTTATCATTTTTTTTCCTGAATTTCAGTTGCTGTATGTTAAAAATCTCTTGATTCTCAGTAAAGATTTTTATTTCCTCCCTGCAGTTTAGGAGCCAAAGCCAAACCTAACTCACTGTCCTGGAGTCCCATTTTGACTCGTGACGACTCTATAGGGCAGGGTCGAATTGCCCCTGTGTCTCCGAAACTTCACTAGAGTAGCAAACCTTGTTTTCTGACTTGAGACATAGTCCATTTAAAAAAATAACAAAGCACTGCCATTTGCTTAGTTCTGATTCATAACAACCCTATGGGACAGAGCAGAATTACCCCATGTGTTTACGAAATGGAATCCTCAGAGGTTTCTTACAGCTTTCATAGCAAAGAATCCATGCATCCATTGTATCAAACACATTTGTATATATATTGTCATAATCACTTGTAAAATATTTTCTTTCTCCTTGAATCCTTGGTATCAACTCCTCTCTCTGTTAACTACCTTCCAATCCTCATGAACCCTTGTTAAGTTATAAATTATTTTTTGTTTTTGTTTTTGTTTCTTTTTTGGGGGGGGGAAGGGCATCACTGCTCCCTGGTGGTGGGAGTAAGAGGCCAGCCTTGCTCCTGGAGAGCGCTGCTGGATTTGAACCTCCAACCCAGTAGGCCGCAGTCCCGTGCACAACCACTACACCACCAGGGCTCAGCCCCAAATTATTTTTTGATAAGTTATAAATTATTATAATTTAATAATCTTTTTGGGGGGGCATCACTGCCCTCTGGTGGGAGTAGGAGGCCCAGCCTTGCTCTTGAAGAGCTGCTGCTGGATTTGAACCACCAACCCAGTGGGCCGCAGTCCTGCACACAACCACTACGCCACCGGGGCTCAGTCCTAATTTAATAATCTCACACTGTCTGCTGTCTCCCTTCCTTTGTTATATGTCAATCATTATGATTGGCTCCCTGTTTGTCCCCCCCCCTCCACCCTCCCCTCATGGTATCACTACTACTATTACTGTTACTGAGGGGTTTATCTGTCCTGGGTTCTGTGTGCCAAGAGCTCTTATCTACCAGTGTACATGCTCAGGTCTAGCTAGATTTATAAGGTAGAACTGAGATCATGTAGTGAGGGGGAGAGAGGGTGGGAAGTATTAAAGAACTAGAGGAATGTATATTTCTTTGTTGATATACTGCACCTTGGCTGGTCCACCCCATCCTTGTGACCCTTCTGTGAGGGGATATCCAACTGTCCAGAGATGGGCTTTGAGTCTACCTCTTGATCCCTTTTCATTCCCATCAAAATGGTTGGTTGTTTTGGGTCTTGTGATGCCTGATACTTGGTCAGCATCTTGTGATCACACAAGTCTGGTGTGCTTCTTCCATGTGGGCTTTGTTGTTTCCTAGCTAGATGGCTGCTTGTTTACCTTCAAGACTTTAGGACTCCAGATGTACTACCTTTTGATCACGGGGCACCATCAGCTTTGTTCACCATATTTGCTTATCCACACATTTTGTCTTCAGCTATCGTGTTGGGAAGGTGAGCATCACAGAATGTTAAGAAAGAGGCCTTGTGTTAAGGGAGGGCTTGAGTAGAAGCCCAGTGTCCATCTCTTACTTAAACATATAGGTATATGTGCATTGACCTGTATCCCTATCATCATGTAAAAAACGTTTATATATGTGTGCCTGTATTTATACCTCTATAAATGTCTTTTGCCTCCTACTTCATTTATTTCTTTTTACTTTCCTCTTGTCCCACCACGATGTTCTGCCTTATTTTTGGGATTCCCCGGGGACCTCATTGCTTTGCTCCCTTTGGTGTCCCGTTGGTTCCCTTTGTGTTTTACTCTGGTGAGGGTGGAGGAGCTGGAGTGTCCGATGGGTCACTATTCCCATACTGTGTCTAGTGCTGACCCCCATAACACTATGGGCAGTGAGGGGATGCTGTGTCTTGTGTTGGAACTGGCCTTCCGGTTCTCTCTGTGCATCGACTACTCCCAGCAGAAATGTTAACCCTGAAAGCAATCCACTCTCTCTCCTTTTTAGTTTACTCCTGGTTGGTCTGAACAAATCCGCCACTTTCAGTCTGTATCTTCAGGGCTGTCTTCTAGTGTGTTTATTCTTCTGCTGAGGAGCTCTACATAGCTAGGATTGTTGCCAGCGCTCTCATTAATGTTTGACAGTAATCCCTTTACCTTTTCTTTTTCACCACCTCTTTAGCATCACGTCATATACCATCTATAGCTTTTATGTTATCAGTTTTTTTGTAGTCATAACTGAAAATTCTTAATTTCCTTATAGCTTGATAATGAAAAGTGACAGCCGTCAGATTAGAAAATTTTCATTTCTATGGCTTATAAATAATCATTTAGTGACAGTCTCAAATAGTAAGTTAGGAACATTCACAAAATTATTTTCTCACCGTTTGTTGGGTGTTAGATGGTGTTGAGCTGGTTCTCACTGGTGGTGATCCTCAGTGCAGCAGGGTGAAACACTGCCCAGGCCTGCACTGTCCTCACAATGAGTATGTTTGAGCCCGTTGCTGCAGCCACGGTGCCAATCCATCTCTTTCCCCTGACCCTCTGTTTTACAGAGCCCGTTGTCCTTTTCCAGGGATTGTCCCTCCTGACAACATGTCCAAAGTGTGTGCGATTAAGTCTTCCCATCCTTGCTTCTAAGAAGCATTCTTGCTATACTTCTGATGTTGTTTTTCTGGAAGTCCACAGCATATTTAGTACTCTTCACCAGCACCAATATCATGGTTCAAGTCTTCGGTGGTTTTCCTTACTCATTGTCCAATTCTCATATGCGTAAGATGCTTGGTCAGGCACACTTTAGTCTTCAAAGTTACCTCCTTGTTCTTCAACTCTTAAAAGCGGTCTATGTAGTAGATTTACTCAATGCAATATTTTTTATTTTTCAAGGTTCAGTAGTCCGAATCTAATGTGCAGATTTTTTTTCTGTTAGCTTTGGAGGAAGGTCTTTTTAGCTTGGTTCTATGGTGATCCACATGTCCATTTTACTTTTTAGCAATAAGCTAATTTCTAAGGCTAATGCTTCTAATTTTAAGGTCATTTGAAATGTATTTATATTTTGGAACTGTCCAACCTGCTCTTCTAATCCGAAATCTGAGACATTATTCTTTGTTTGATCCACTCTTTCTTTCTTAGATCATATCTTTAATTTCACTTTCGTAGACCATTTAACTCCTACATAGCTTTTTTTATGGTATTGCTCATTGTGGCCCTGAAAAAGTTCAAATTTGAGTGATAGATTTGAAAGGTCAGAAATCCTACATTTGAATCTTAGTAAGTCATGCCAGTCTGGTTCTTGTTGTGACCTTTGTGTGTGTGTTTCAGTTTTTCCTTTTATCCTTGGTGTGTTGAAGAGATGTGTACAAGTGTGAATTTTCTGTACATTGTACTCGACCCTTTGAACTGTAAAACGTGTCCTTTTAAAGATTTGGAAATTAATTTATTATACTTGCATAATTTTCTTTCTCCTCTTCTGAAACTCTTATTAGTTAGATATTAAAGATTGTTAATAGATAATACTTAAATTTTGGAGAAAATAATAACTGAGCATAATCTTAGTATTTAAAAAAATCATTAATACGATATTTAAGACAAAGAAGTGCTTGCTTCCCCCCCCACCACCACCACTATCATGATCCCAGTTCTACAAATCCGTCTGGACTGGAGGATGTCCACTGGTATAGATAGGAACTGGAAACATAGGGAATCCAGGCCTGAAGAACCCCTTAGGACTGGTGGTGAGAAGGGAGATAATGGGAGGGTAGAGGGATGGTGAGGTAGAAGGGAAGAATAGATTGCAAGGATTGCCTCCTCCCTGGGGAACGGACAGCAAAGAAGTGGGTGATGGGAGGCTTTGGATGGTGTAAGATATGACAAAATAATAATTTATTAATTATCAGGGGTCCATGGGAGGGGAGTGGGGAAGAAGGGGAGAAATGAGCGGATACCAGGGGCTCAAGTGGAAAGCAAGTGTTTGGAGAACAATGAGGGAAATAAATTTACAAAAGTGGATGTGTGTGGGTGTGTGTGTGGGGGGGTTGTGATAAGAGTTGTACAAGCTCCCAATAAAATGGTTTTTTAAAAAAGTACTTCTCACAGAAAATTAGAAATTAGGACTGTCTAAAGCAGCGGTTCTCAATCTGTTGGGGATCAAAGAACCCTTCCACAGGGGTTGCCCGATGCCAAACTGTAGAAATATTATAGTTAGGAAGTAGCAAACGAAAACAGTTTTATGTTTGGGGTCACTACAACATGAGGAACGGTATTAAAGGGCCGCGGCATTAGGAAGGTTGAGAACCAGTGGTCTAAAGTGTGGGAAAGAAGGATTCTACTTTGCATTATTTACTTTTAAATATTAAGCTTCAAGATGTCAAATGTAGCATACAGTTAAAGCACCAATTTAGTCTCATTCATCATTAAAGACACACATTTAATGATATCATTTTTTTAATATCTCCTTAAGAAATATATGTAGATATATTTTTACTCCAAATTGTCATAATAAACCTTCATGAATGGAGTAAGGTTCTAGTTGTCCATAGTATGACTTTTCATGATTCCTAATTTTTGAGACTAATTAGCAAAATATTACGCTGGGAATATTTATGGCCTATTATGGTTTTGTTATAAAACTTTATAGGAGTAATTTATAAGACTACATTTTAAGCTTCAAAGAAGTCTGTGATGGCTTTTTTTGGGGGGAGGGCATCACTGCTCTCTGGTGGTGGGAGTAGGAGGCCCAGCCCCACTGCTGGAATTGAACCTCCATCCCAGTGGGCCGCAGTCCCACGCACAACCACTACGCCACCGGGGCTCAGCCCTGTGATGGCTTTTATATGGGATTTTTTTTTAATTATGAGAAACAAATTTTCCTAAGTAAAACCCTGATACCTTTGATAGCTTTTAAATTTGGTAAGTACTTATTTTTCACATCAGTGAATTCCTAACTAGAGTCCTACAGTAGTACCATTTTACCTTAAACCGATTTGAGAAAAGGAAGGATATTAGTAAAAAGAGGTAGCTTGAGAAAATACTGGTTGGACCTGCTCAAGAAAGTTTTTCCAAGTTGCCTCTATAAGAATTGGTAACTATATATAGAATGTGTAATAGTGGTTGTATTAGGGGGAGAAGTGGGACGTACATTTGAAGTCACTTGATTTTTTTTTTTTTTTTTTTAGTCAAATGGCTAAATATTAACAGAGTGTACCAGGATAATTCTGTACAGTGCTAATACCTTGAGCCTGAGAGCTGGAACCAGCATGAAAATGTGATTAGATGACTGAAAAGGGTATTTGCTGTCCTTAGTTGCCATCAAGTTGACTCTGATTATCTTAGGGTACAGCTGGGTTGCATAGGGCTCTTAAGGCTGTGGCCCTCTACCGACACTTAGGCCTTTCTTCTGATGTATTGTGAGTGGGTTCTAACTGCTACTCTTGTAGTAGTCAAGCACATAACCATTAATATCCAAGGGCTCCTGATGAAGTTTGCAAACTAACCATAATAACCTTTCAATTCTGAACTATCACAAAAATAGTAAGGCATCATGAGATTGTATAATATCATAGAATCCTGATTGATAGTTTTGATTAGTTTCTTTGCATCTAGACAGTTTGGAATTAAACTTATCAGTTTTTTGTATCTTTCCTTATTAACCTTTATATATGGTAGAGGATATGTAGCCCACCCTCTAAGGAGACGAATAACAAATGTGGGTGAAGGGAGACAAGGAACAATGTAAGACATGAAATAACAATAATATGTAATTGATAAGGATTCGTGAGGGTGGAAGTATGGGGGAGGGGAGGAGTAAAAAGAGCTGATACCAAGATCTCAAGTACATAGAAAATGTTTTGGAAATGTTGATGGCAACATATGTACAAGTGTGCTTAATACAATTGAATTATGGATTGCCACACGATTTGTAAGAATCCCCAATAAAATGATTAATTAAAAATAATTTTTATGAATCGCTTCTTGGCCTTTTGGCTAAGATCAAGTTTAAAAATAAACTTCATGGGAACAGAAAATGCCAACTCCTCTTTGCGATGTCACCAAGACTCCACCTTCTTAAAACTCCAATCTTTCTGTCATTGAGTTGATTTATAGCAACCCTGAAGGACAGAATGGAACTCCCCCTGGGGTCCTCTAGGGCTATAACTTTTTGGAAGCAGAAGCCCTGTCTGTCTTCCTTAGAACTGATAACCTTGGGGTTTGCAGCCCAATGCATAAGGCCCCCGTGTCGCCAGGGATTCTTCCCATCCCAGAACAGTTAGTAGTAAATGTTCCAAATTGGGAATTTAGGAATCAGTGATTAGTAGTGTTTTGTTACAGTGATTAATGTTGCATAGCTATGAGTTCATGAAAGGAATCAATCGTTTTTCTCCAGCTGAACTACAGCATTGCATTGCCTGTTCTTCAACTTCTTGCATATTGAGAGACATTTGTGAGAAAGGTTAGCAGCTAGATTCTGTTCATGTGTATATCTTTGGTCACAGCTTTCTAATGCTTGAATCATAACAGCTCTATTAAAAGTGAGAGAGTTCCATGTGATTCCATTTTGCTAGTGATTTCTGGGACCTCAGAGCCACACTTTTCTAGTCATTGTCTAGTCAACAATCAAGCCCATAAATCTTCCTATCTTACTTCCTTTTGGCTCATATTTAGTAGTTTGACTGATCAAAGTGATTTCCTTTTTTTATAGGATATTGTGAAATTTGAATGCATAAAGAATTTGTCATTAACTTTATTGCAGAATTTTTGGCTATTATAAAGCGCTTAACTTTTATTTACCTTTAATGGGATGAAAAAGTATGCTTGAATTACAATTCAGTTAAATTTAGAAGTTTATATGTCATTTATTGTTGCAGATAGTGTAATGAACTCTCAAAATGTTACTTTCCTGTAGCTAATTTTAGTGCTTTTCAAATTTTAATGTGTATACAAATCACCTGTGGATCTTGAGGATTTAGTTGCAATGAAAGTTAGTGTCTAGGGCTGAGCCCCGGTGGCGTAGTGGTTGTGCGCAGGACTGCGGCCCAATGGGATGGCGATTCGATTCCAGCTCCATGGAGCAAAGGCTGGGCCTCCTACTCCCACCACCTGAGGGCAGTGATGCCCCCCCCCCAAAAAAAAGAAAGTTAGTGTCTTTAATAACGCATTCCAAATAACTCCCAGGTGATGTGATTTTTGTGGACCATATTTTGAGTAGCTAGAGCTTTACTGTTTTATAGATGATTATTATAAAAAATGGGGAGCCCTGGTTTTTTAGTGGTTATGTATTAGGCTGCGATCTGCATGATCAGTTTGAAACCACAGGAGAAATACTAAGCGTACTTCCATAAATAGTTATGGTCTTGGAGACCCACAAGGGTTGCTATGCCTTAGCATTAATTTGATGGTGGTGAGTTTCTTTGTTTATATAGTAGTTAAAATTCCTATTTATATGTCTAGGAGGAAAAGCTTTTTATCTTTTTACCCCATTCCTAAATCAATTTCCAAGGATGATAACAAGAATAGTTTTTACTATACAAGGGCACTTCAAAAAAAATTGGTGGAAAATTTGAATGAAAAGATTATGGAATTTTTGAAATTTCCATGAATATTCTTCTTAACTTTTTCCATTGTAGATCCAGTACAGGATCATAAATCTGTCACAGCAATACACAAGCTACCACTGTACTGATAAGTGGTAGAAATATATATATAAAAATTCTTTTTGTCATGTTACACTTGTATTTCTCTAATGAGAATATTTTTAGAAGTGAACTCTATATTGAAAATGTTTGATGTGTACTAAATTACCTTCACCCACTACCAGTGTGGAGTGACACCAATGTTATGACTTGTCCCTTTTGCTATGAAATAACCTTAGCTCTTTAAACCCTTAGATTAAAAAACACTTAATATACTAAGGCTAAATATATTGAGTTTTTCTGCCACTTTTGAGTAATAAAATGCTGGCCATCTTTTGCTGCATTTTTTTTGGGGGGGGCATCGCTGCCCTGGTGGTGGGAGTCGGAGGCCTAGCTTGCTCCTGGAGAGCTGCTGCTGGATTTGAACCACCAACCCAGTGGGCTGCAGTCCCCCCCACACAACCACTCTGCCACCAGGGCTCAGCCTTACTGCATTATTTTTATGCATGTACATGCTGGCTTATTTGTGTTATTTCAGGTGTGAAATACATTTTACTGGTTTTTGTCTTTTGTGACTTTGGGTTTCTAATTTTGGGGTCTCTTTTGTTTAGTTTTTTTCAAATTGTGAATTAGGTGGACATTCAACAATGTCAACAAGTTATCAGATTTCCCAATAGCTTGCTTTATACCTCCTCCAGCACCACTCTGGGTTTTTCTTTCTCTCTTCTCTCTTCATCCAAGATAGCACCTGTCTACCCTCTGGCCTTTTGCTTCCTCTTCCTTTCCCTCTTATCCCTGGTCAGCATCAAAGTGTGTTTCTTCTGGTATGAAAATCTTTATCTTAATTGGACATCCCCTTCCCCACCCTGGGGACACACAAGCCAGCCAGGGTGCAGTATAGCTACAAGACAACCTTCAACATTACTCTGGATCTTTAATGCTTCTCTCAATATATGGCACCAGTTCTACCCCACAAATCCTGCTTGACTGGCATATGTACACTGGTACAGATAAGAACTTTTGGCACATGGAATCCAGGATAGATAAAACCCTTGGAAACAGCATTGGGAGTAAAAATTCCACGAGGGAGGTAGGGAGGACTGATAGTAATGATGGTTGTATAACCTCCTTTGAGGGGGACAAGTAGCACAAATGTGGGTGAAGGGGGGGGATACATTGGGTGGTGTATTCATGAAAAAATAATGATACATAATTTATTAAGGTTTTGTGAAGGTGGTAGGGTGGGAGAGGGAGGGAATAAAGCAGAGCTGATATCAAAGGACTCAATTAGAAGGAAAATGTTTTCAAAATGATGAAAACAACATCTGTACAAGTTCGCTTGATAAAGTGGGTTTTGAGGGTTAATATCTGTGAAATCCCACAATAAATGGTTTTAAAAAGAAAAAGACTGCAGAAAAATACATGAATGGAAAACTGTTTTGTTTGAAATAAGTAGCAATAAAGCATTTTAGGTTGTGAAAATAATCCTCTTTATAATTTAAGTCACAAAAATCTTTATCTTGATTTTTTAAATTTTATAACCAGTTTCATGTAATATTTCTCCTTTTGTGACTATAAAAATGAAAAAGCTTTTTGTCGAGTCAGTTGCAACCCTGTGGGACAGAGTAGAATTGCTCCTGTTGGTTTCTGAGACTAACTCTGGAGAGGGAAGGCCTCCACTTTCTTCATAGGAGCAGGTGGTTTTTAACTGCTTTCATTTCACTTGAAAATAATTGAAACTTTAGGTCCTATGAGAGAGAGAGAGGATAAAAAGAAATAACCCATATTTTTCGTATTGGCTGTGTTTTCTGTTTCCTCTAGCAATTTTTGAAACATTTCCAGTTTCACTACATACTAAACAGCACATGGTATTGTTAGGTTGGTTCCCTCCACACATTTCCTTCTCCCCCACATCCCCCAGTTCTAATAGGTATGTTATGGTACTGTCAGGCCTTTAGTTTGTGCTTACCTAACCTTATCTTTTATGTGCTTTTTCAGGTCCATTTTTAGATTTTTAAAATCATTTTACTGGGTGCTAATACAACTCATATGTACATCCATTGTATTTCAAGCACATTTGTACCTTTGTTGCCCGCATCCTCAAAACATTTGCTTCCTACTTGAACTTTTGTTAACAGCTTCTCATTTTTTTCTTCCCTCCACGCTCCCCTTTCACATCTTCTTGAGTGTGTTTTCATAGTTTTTGTCTTTGAGAAATTAGCTCCATTTCATTTAATTTGTTTGAATCAATGGACAAGTTTCTCACTGTTAATGAGTTGATTCTGACTTTTGGGACTACAGAGAGAGTTCTCGTAGCATCCTTTTAATGCCTGTAGGATCTGTAGTGATATTTCTTCATTCATACTATTAGTAATTTGTATTTCTCTTTCTTTTGATCATTGTCAATCTTCGCCACAGTTTTATTGGTCTCATTGCTCTTCAAAACCAGCTTCAATAATTTTCTCTTCAAAAAAAAGTTAAAAATTAATCATTCAGGAGCAAGGTTGGGCTTCCTATTCCCACCAGGGCAGTGCTGCCACAAAAAAAAGTTAAAAATTTTTCTCTTCAATTTCATTAATTTTTACTCTTTATTTTCTTCCTTCTGCTTACTTTGGGTTTAGTTTGTTCTTTTTCTAGTAGTTTAGGACTGTCTTATTTTCTCACAATTTTTGATACTATAAATTTTCCTTAGCTGAGCCCCAGTGGCGCAGTGGTTGTGTGCGGGACTGTGGCCCAAAGGGTTGACGGTTCAAATCCAGCAGCAGCTCTCCAGGAGCAAGGCTGGGCTTCCTACTCCCACCAGGGCAGTGCTGCGGCGTAGGGGGGAGGGGGATTTTTTTGCCTTTATATATTTGTTCCTGTAAACATCATTTATAGTTTTGGAAACCTAAATAGAATCAACTCGGTGGTGGTGTTGATTTGAATTTGGTTTGTTTTTACACTATTAATGTTCCACAAATTTTTATATTATTGTTTTTTTTTTCACTTCAAGATTCTACCTAAATTTTCACGAAACATCCTTATTCATTAATTTAGACGTGTGTTTAGTAGAAGATTGTATGATTTTTCATGTTTTTTCACTCTCGGCTACTGTTGAGGTCTCAGTCTAATTTGTGTGCTTTTTTTTTTTCCCCCTTTATTTTTACGTTTTGTTAGGGATATACATTTAGTCTTATTGGTGAATTGACCCTCTTGAAGTATTTACCTCTGGTGGGAACCCTAGTGGGTTATTCGTAGGGCTGCTAACTACAAGGTCAGCAGTTCAAATACATTAATCCCTATAAGGGGAGAAAATGAAGGCGTTTTACTCCCTTAAAGAATTGACAGTTGGGCCGAGCCCTGGTGGCATGGTGGTGGAGTGTGGGACTGTAGCCCACTGACGTGGCAGTTCAAATCCATCAGCAGCAAGGCTGGGGCTCCCACTCCCACCAGAGGGCAGTTATTGCCCCCCACCCCCACCCCCCCCCCAAAAAAAAAAAGAATTGACAGTCTTGGAAATCCTCGATCGTTTCTACCCTACCTTACCGGGGCACCATGAGTTGGAATCAACTTGATGACAATGAGTTCTTTTGTTTGCTCTCTCAATGTATATTTCTGTAGTATTTACTAGGAGAGCAAAATTACAGTGCCTTTATTTCATTTGACTTGTTTTGTTTTTTGTTTTTCTTGGGGGGGGTCATTACTGCCCTCTGGTGGTGGGAGTAGGAGGCCCAGCCTTTACTCCTGTGGAGCTGGAATTGAACCTCCATCCCAGTGGGCCGCGGTTCCGCGCACAACCACTACACCACTGGGGCTCAGCCCCTCATTTGACTTGTAACTACAAGTTACATGATATTGCTGGAATTTATTTATTTATTGTTTTTAGTTTTTTAAGGCATCACTGTCCTCTGGTGGTGGGAGTAGGAGGCCCAACCTTTGCTCCTGTGGAGCTGGAATTGAACCTCCATCCAGTGGGCCACAGTCCCCCACACAACCACTATGCCACCAGGACTCAGCCCACTTGAATTTATTTTTAAGCAAATCAGTAGTCATATAATTGTTCATGCATAGAGATGTTTTGAAATGTTATTTGATGATGAAATTAAACATGAACAAATCAGCAGGTCCACATTTCAGTTTCCATTTCTGCACTGTACCTAGCCTAGAGTGTCTTTGAATGGGTTGATTTTTTTTTTTTTTTTTTAGGTCCAATTGAGTTTTGAGTTAAAATTTTAGACCGGTGTGAGTAAGCCATTTTAGTAATACCAATTATCATCCCAAAGGGCCCATAAACAATATAAATGACTCTCACAGACCCAAACAGTAAGCTAATTAGTTTCATGGGAAATGGGATATTTATGAGAAAATTGAACGTTAGCATTAAATTTTTGGCTTATTTCACAGTACATTTCTTCTAAAAATGAAATAGCACCTAAAGATTACACACTGTAGTCTTTGGTATAGATATTTTTGGTTAAATATTTCTGAAGTACCTTCTGATTTAAAAATTGTTCGAATTGTTCAATCTATAATGTGATAGAAATTTTATGGACTGATATTGTACTTACTAATATGTTAAGTTTTATTATAGGCCTACCTAATTTTTGTTAGTAATTTAATACAATAATAGACATGCGTGTATGTCTTTTGGGCTTACTGTATTTTTATAGAAATATCTTAAAGGAGATTTGAATTGAATATTTAAAATTTTAAATTCAGCCTGTAAGTTCACTAAATGTCTATGAAGTTCTCTTAAAGTGACTTTTCTTCCTCCTTTAGAATCCAGCAACTATCACAAGAATACTTCTTAGCCACTTCAATTGGGATAAAGAGAAGTTGATGGAAAGGTAAGGAATTTTATTATCTGTTTCATATTTAGAGGTAATACAGAAAGCCTGTTGAATTGAATTTTAAGAAGCATTCAGAAAAAAAGTAAGTATTGATACACACACACACACACACACACACACACACATACCCAGGATACCTGATGGCATTATTGGGTAAGCATTGAGCTGTAGTTGCAAAGCCCTGGTTCAAACTTACCAATCAGCAGTGATGCCACAAAAAACAAACTCACCAGTCAGTCTGTGTGGGAGAAAGATGAGACTTTCTGGTTCCCATTAAGACTTAGAATCTCAGAAGCCCAGTATAGGTCATTGGCAGTATTTTATTTTATTTTATTTTATGGCTTTTTATGTGAACAAACCCAATGTGCAGTGATATCTGGTTTTATTGCCTGTATTTCCCACCTTAGATTTTGTAGCAAATACAGACTTAATATTTTGCTTTTGGGAACTAAAATTAGGTTTTTAAAAATGAGCATGATATGTTTGGAGGATATGAATAATATCTTTTTATCATTTAAAAAAATTTCTTGCTCATAGTTTTCTATGTTGAATATATAAATGACACTTGTTAAAAAACAAAGTAATTGGGCTGAGCCCCGGTGGCATAGTGGTTGTGCGCGGGACTGCGGCCCACTGGGACGGAGGTTCAATTCCAGCAGTGGGGCTGGGCCTCCTACTCCCACCACCGGAGAGCAGTGATGCCAAAAAACAAAACAAAACAAAACAAAAAAACAAAGTAATTTAGGGAAGTGTTTCTCGGGGTTACTCTGACCACCGAAAAACAGGACTGGCTCTCTGATGTCAGGGCAAACTTACGCTCATTTTGGCTATTTTACATATTTTCTCTGATTAAATCTTAGTGCTTCTAAAAAGGAATAAATAAGTGAATCTGGACACAGATGGTATTGTCATTCTTGATATTTTTTCTGTTCCTTAGATTGGAAATCTGGGGTACTTGAAAAATGGTGACAACCTATATATAGTTACTTTAGTCTATCAGTCTTGGGAATTCTTCTATCCATTGGCAATTCTACTTTTAGTCTAAAATTACTCCTAGTTATTGGTGGAAATTGATGACCCAAATGTTATAAGAAATTAAAGGAAAATATTTCTCCTTTGTTTTTAAGATGCTGGTGACACTTTTAAAAAATAGTGTATAATGCTGAGAATTTACCCAGTTTTACATGCCTTACTCCCAAACTGCAATGTAAATACAGTAAAACTGAAAACCAAAATCTGAGTAAGGTAGAGACCTGTCAGAGAAGGAAACAGGTCTTTAACACTAGTAAAAAACCACGTCCCCGTCCCCCCCCCCCC
>PVJH01018665.1:0-15995 GCA_004026705.1 Nesogale talazaci | reverse complement strand
ATCCAGTGGTGGCAGAAGCAACTTATCGCCGCCAGGGGTCCCCACAGGCCTCTCCAGCTTCAGAGGTCTGGCTCCATCAGAGCAAAGCTGTGTGGCTTCTCCTCCGGCTCCTCAGACGCTGCCATCTTGTCTTGTCCATGATTCATCATCTCTGAGACTAACTCCCAACAACCAGGGAGATAGCTTCTCATCTTCACCAGAGAAATATCGCAAGATTTCCCAGAAGTCTCAGGAGAAAGCCATGCCCACACGGAGGCTTCATTGGCTACTCAATGGCTATCTCCAGATTAGCAGGCTAAACTCCACCCCTACATCTTAATCATGAAATTAACAGAAGCACATAACCTCCACACTTACTGTGTCAGGTATTATTTCATCCTACTCTTACAATCCTGATTGCTTTCTTGAGATTAAAGACTGCAATCATCATCACTTGGTGTGAGAACTACTATTTTGAGTTTAAATGATTTATCTAAGCTTGTTAAAACAAGAATTTTGCACTCAACCTCAGGTTTGTTGGACTTCACAGCTCATGTTCTTAAGTAACAATACATAAAAGTTTCTTTTGTTTTTTGGGCATCACTGCTCTCTGGTGGTGGGAGTAGGAGGCCCAGTCCCACTGCTGGAATTGAACCTCCATCCCAGTGGGCTGCAGTCCCGCGCACAACCACTACGCCACCGGGGCTCAGCCCCATAAAAGTTTCTTAAGGTTCATGGAAATTAAAATGCCCTTAACCAGGTTGGTTGGTTGGTTTTAATTTTCATGAATCCGGTAATCTTATTTGAAGTCAGTGGTATTTTAAAATTATTGTTAGCAGCACATTCTTTCAGGTTATATATATATATCTTTTTCATAGCTTTACAATGAGCCTTGCTAGTTCAGTGATGAACTGCTTAGCTGCTAACTGAAAACTGTGAGGCAGTTCTCTCCTGTAGTGTAACTATGAATTAAAATCTCCTTCACAATGAGTTAGTAGAAAGAGAAGTTTTCATTATATCTGGCACTTTTCTAGTAAATTAGACTTACTAGGAGTTTATATCATTTCTCCAAAGAGATTTGAATTGTGGCCTATTCCACTGAGTGCTGAACGTATTTGACCTATACCACTGAATGCTGTAAGTATTCTTCAATTAAATATTGTACTTAAGTGTAGTAAGTATGAATAGAAAATAAGAGACATTGGGAGACTTCTGTGAATATGTATGCTAATCAATTTCTTTATGTAATGTCAATTTTTATTTGGAATATTCTACAGAATATGCTATTAGGCACTGCAGAATTTATAATCCTATAAATAGTATTTCCAGATGTTTTCTGCAATTCTTGTTAGTCACATATTGAGATTTCTGGATCTCTTCCATATCTAGTTTTTTGTTTCCTCCCTTTGTACTTCATACTTTTCTTATATGTAGTCTAGGCCTTTATACTTTGTGAAAATTCCCCAGCATACTTTTTAAATCCACCCATTTGCTTTTCTTCCTATATCTGTTCTATTATTGAACCATCTTGAGTTATTCATTTCAACAGTGTTAAACTGATTTTTTTAAAATAACCTTTTTTGATCATTTTATTGAGAGCTCTTCCAATGCTTATTGCAATCTACATTAATTGTATCAGGCGTATTTGTACATATGTTGTTGTCATTCTTCTTTGTACAGTTACTTTCTTTTGAGCCCTTGGTATCAGCTCTTCTTCTCCCCTCATCTTTCCCCTCATGACTACTTGATAGATTGTAAATTATTATTATTTTCTTACACCAACCACTGTCTCCCTTCCTCCATTATTCCGTTATTCTTTCCCCTGGAGGGGGTATTTGGTTGTATGTTGATTGTGGTGGTCGGTTCCCCCTTTTTCTCCTCCCTACCTCCCCTCTCCCTTCTCATCTGTTATCTTTTCCCATTTTGACTCTTGGATTGCATGTGTCATAAACTCTTAACTCTTTCTACACCTGTGTACATGCTTTGGTCTGGTACATGCCTCTCCAAAGTGAGAAGCATCACTGGGACCATGGGGGCAGGGTGCTGGGGTGGGGTGGAGTGGAGATGAGGAAGCCTCAAAGAACCAGAGGAATATTGTTTTTCATTGGTCTTGGTCCTTTACTGCACCCTGTAGACTCACTCATCCCTTCCCTCTGACCCCTCTGTGGGGGATGTTCCATTGTCTGCAGGTGGGCTTTGAATTTCTGCCTTGAGCTCTTTGTTCTCAACCATGTGGTATTGTTTGTTTAATTGTTAAGGGTATTCTGATGCCTGTTACCTGGTCCCAGTGACACCTTAAGATTGCACAGGCTGGTGTGCTTCTTTCTTGTGGGCTTGTTCTCTGCTGCATGGCCGCTTGTTTCACTTCAAGTCTTTAAGATCCAGATGCTATATCTTTTCATAGCCATTCACCATCTGCCTTCCTCCCCACATTTGCTTATGCACCTATTTTGTCTTCAGATATTGTGTTGGGAGGGTGAGCATCTTAGATTCCCAATTTTACTCTTTCATGAGTTAATACTCCCCCTTACCTCTTTTGGTGTATTAACTATCTTTACAAAAACAAATCTCTTTTAAATTATACATCAGTAGCTATATTTATTTTTATTTATTTATTTATTTATTTATTTATTTATTTATTTATTTATTTTTAGGCATCACTGCCCTGGTGGTAGGAGTAGGAGGCCCAACCTTTGCTCCTGTGGAGCGGGAATTGAACCTCCGTCCCAGTGGGCCGCAGTCCCGCGCACAACCACTACACCACTGGGGCTCAGCCCCAGTAGCTAGATTTAGAAGATAATTTAAAACAAGTATGATATTTCATACCCTTCAAAGTATATATTATTTTCAAATTGGCCTTGTAGACTATCTCTACCTTTACATTGATACTGAAAAATGAAGTTATAAAATAATTGAATACAGATTAAATAAGTACCATGTGGATGTAGTACAGAGGATGAGGTATGGGGAGATTTTGTTTTTAGTGCCTTTATTAGAAATAGACAGATAGAAACTGAACAGGACTTTGACTACAGTAAGTTAGAAAAATGTCATAGTAAACCCAAAGAGAGAAGACTATGTTTAATGAACTAGGAAAGAAAAACTACCTACACAACAAAAAACTGGGCTTAGAAATTGATTTCTTTTTTTTTTTTGGGGGGGTTGGCGGTGGGTATCACTGCTCTCTGGTGGTTGTGGGAACTACCCTGCCTTGCTGCTGCTGGATTTGAACCGCCACGTCAGTGGGCCACAGTCCCGGACTTGACCGCTACGCCACTGGGGCTCAGCTGTAGAAATTGATTTCTTAAATGAGCATAAATATTTGAACAATATGATGGAGATTGGTCAATGTTGACTCATAACCCTGTGAAATAGGAGAACAACCTCTATGAGTTTCTAAGACTGCAACTCTTTTTTTTTTTTTTGAAGGGCCAAGTCTTTATTGGACTCAGACCAGGAGTCCATGGGTCTTTAGAACCTCTGTATACTTGTTGATCTTTGTCCCCAAGTTCTTCTCCGCCTGTTTCCGCAGCCTCATGAGCTGCTGCTTCTTCCTGTAGTGGATTTTGGCATTCTCCTTCCTCTTCTCCTCCAGGGTGGCTGTCACCGCCTGGTACTTCCAGCCCACCTCGTGGGCCAGGCGGCCCAGGTAGGCAAACTTGCGTGTGGGCTTCAAGACTGCAACTCTTTAAGAGAGTAGAAAGTCCTGTCTTCTTCCAATGATGGAGTTAAAGAAGGCATAATGAGCAGTGAAGAATGATAGCTATTAGTAATATTAACAAATACGGAAATTAGTGGTTTAATAGGATTTCTCTTAGGAATATGTAAATGAATTACTAATGGAATAAACAGAAAGTAAACAATCTAATTAAAAGACGGGCGGAAGATTGGAATAGAACCTCACCAAACTAAATATATAAGGATGCTTCAGAAATTTTGTGGTGAAATGAAATTTTTTTTTTTTAATAGATAGCAGAGTTTATTAGTGGTTAGTAGTGTCAGTACAGAGAAAGTGGAAGTGGAGGGTAGGGCTGATGAAAAAAACGACCTGGATCATGGAAGGGTATGCTATCAAACAGATTTTTGTAATTGTTGTCAATAAGGCTAAAACCTGTAAATAATGACCAGGTTAAAATTGTTGAAAGATATACAAGGTAACTTCAAAAGGTTTGTGGGAAACTTCCATTCTTTTTAGTTTTGAAGTCATCACTGGGGCTATTTCTTGCTGCTGACTTGTTTGCTGGCCAAATGTAATTTTTAAAAGATGGAATTTTTCCATGGAGTCTTCCTGTAAAGCTTCGTACCATGGTTCCTCGGGAAATTCTGTTAATGTAACACAAAATATCTTACATGCTAATTTGGTGAGTAGCATCTTGTGTCTTATAAACTTGCAGTGGCATCTAAGATGAAATTATAGATCAAAGAGAAACCAAAGACTCAAGGAAGAAATCAGTCAATAGGACTGGTATCCTGCATGTACTGACCTCCGTCTTATAGCCTGAAAAAGCAAAAACTAGTTAGGGTCTGGCTACCACTACTGGCTGTTCAGACAGGGACACAGCAAAAGGTCATAGGCACAATAATGGGAGAAAAATGTAAAGCAGAAGTCAAATTCCTTTTCTAAAATCTCCGAAGTCTTCAAAGCTTGAAGTCAAACAAGTGGCCATCTAGCAGGGAAACAAGTCCATGTGGAAGAAGCACACCGACCTGTGTGATCATTAAGTGTCAACAGGATCAGTCATCAAATATCAAAAGATCCAAAAGAAACAATATTGATGTGAATTTTCTGTAGATAATTGCCTATCTCCGTATAAGGAAGACATACGTCAATCAAGATGCAGTATAGAGCTGATGAATCACACATCACACATCATTCCTCTAGTTTCTGAATAATTCTTCCCTCTCCCCCCCCCACCCCCTAGCATGACCCAGTTCTAACTTACAAATCTGGCTCGACCAGAGAACATACATTGGTACAGATAAGAACTCTCAGCACATGGAATTTGGGACCAATAAAACCTTCAGTAACAGTAGTGGAAGTTGTAATATTATGAGGGAAGGGGGATGACCAGGGAGGGGGGAAGGTGAGAAGGGAGGAATCCATCATGAGATTGAATATATAGGTCTCCCCCTGCCTGAAGGGAGTGAACACCAGAAATGTGGGTGAAGGCAGACAATGGACAGTATAAAAGATGAAATAAGGGCTGAGCCCCGGTGGCGTAGTGGTTGTGCGCGGGACTGCGGCCCACTGGGATGAAGGTTCAATTCCAGCAGTGGGGCTGGGCCTCCTACTCCCACCACCAGAGAGCAGTGATGCCCCCCCCCCAAAAACAAAAACAAAAACAAAAAAAGATGAAATAATAATATATATACACCAGGGAAGGAAAAAAAGTGTATACCAAGGACTCAAATAGAAAATGTTTTTGAAATGATGATGGCAATATATGTCCAAATATGCTTGATAAAAATTGGTGTATGGAATGTTATAAGAACTCTAAGAACCCTCAATAAAATATTTAACAACAGCAACAAACCCAAAACCTAACTTAATTGGACTGGTAGAGACTAGAAGAACCCTTGAGATTATCACTGTGAAGTATCCTTTTAGCTGCAACTGAAGCCGTTTCCAGAAGTCACCTTTTCAGCCAACAAAATTTGCTTAAAATAAATATTACCCATAACAAATGTGCTCCTTTCAACAATGGATTTTTTTTTTTATTATTATTTTTTTGGGGGGCATCACTGCTCTCCGGTGGTGGGCGTAGGAGGCCCAGCCCCACTGCTGGAATTGAACCTCCGTCCCAGTGGGCCGCAGTCCCGTGCACAACCACTATGCCACCGGGGCTCAGCCCCTAAACAATGGATTTTATGGTACCATCTGGTCAACATTTACCCAGTGCAAGGAAGCTAGTTAAATGAAAACAAAAATACTGAATGTAAATAATAATATTGAAAATAATATCGATATATGAAAATTGTAACCAATGTTATGGAACAATCTGTAAAAATTATTAGATTAGAACTTAATTTGCCATGTAAGCTTTCACTTAAAAGAAAAATAGTCTGTATAGATACATGCAGAATGATGTGGAAAATAACTAAACCACAGTAGAGTAGGAACAGAATTTAAAAATAAGATGCCCTGTTGTCCTATTTATTAGCATAGAATATCTTTTCATTTGTTCAGTTTGATTTCTTTCAGAAACATCTATGTTTTCCTCATATAGATCTTGTACATCTTTTGTTAGATATTTACCCAAACATTTCATTCTTGTGATTTCTTCACTATTTTTGTATGTTATTATAAGTGGTAGTATGCATTTTAATTTCAAATTTCAATCATTGATCTGTGTGTTTCATTTTCTTATGACTTAAAATGTTGCATAGGAGTGGTAAGAAAGGATAGATTTTTCTTGTTCTCAGTCATTTAGTTTCTTACCAGTAAGTATAATGTTCAAGATGAAAAAAAAAATTTTAATAGTTATTCTTTGTCAAGTGGACACTTTCCTCTACTAGTTTGCTAAGTTTTTGTCATGGATGTGAGTGACTTGCGTTTGTGAAATATTTTTTATACATCTATGGACAAGACCTCATTTTTTTTCTTTTTTAATCTGTTGATAGGCTGACTACATTAGTTAATATTCTGATGGTGCACTATCCTTATACTTGTAATGAACCCCACTTGTTTGTGATATATAATTCACACCACTGGATTCTATTTGTGTGACCTGCTAAATGTAAACAGTTTTACATTCAGCAGTTCATACACATGATGGTTTAAGTTCATCCATGCAATCCTTACTGTGTTCCATCCCTTGAATTGCAAATATTTTGTTTTTTGGGGGCATCACTGCTCTCCGGTGGTGGGAGTAGGAGGCCCAGCCCCACTGCTGGAATTGAACCTCCGTCCCAGTGGGTCGCAGTCCTGCGCACAACCACGACGCCACCGGGGCTCAGCCTGAATTGCAAATATTTTGTTGAAAATTTTTGTATCTGTTCATGAGAGATTATGATTTGCCTTTTTCCTTTCACGTGATGTCTTTGTCTGGTTTGAGTATCAGGATAGTGCTAACCTTTTAGAATGATTTGGGAAGTGTTCTTCCTTCAATACAGTGAATTACTGACTCACATCAAAGTGCTAACTAGGGTTATGCAAATAGGATGCTAGTGGCTTACTCCAGAGGATTGGACAGCTTGCTAATGCAAGTAAGCCTCCTGGCACCATCGTGAGCTTGAGACCACAGAAATAGGGACTATAAAATCCTAACAAGGGGATTGGTCAGTTTCGCCAATTAGGCTTTAAATGAGCCTTCCCAGAAACAGAGGGGAGTCGTGACTGCAGAGAAGAGATGGAAGTATTATGCATCCTTTGGGTGCAGAGGCTGCTGGAAGCCTGCTAGACCCAAGGGGACAGATCAGATCTGTGGCATAAAAAAGGCAATGGGGAAGAAGCAGCAATAGCGAAGTGGCAACAAAGGCCGCACAACTAGGAGACTAGGCTCCAAGGGCTTAGAGTCGTGCCCTAGACCCAGAATTGGCTCCGGCAACAGAAGGTGAAAAGCAGCTGTCCTGATTAAGAACTGTATTCTGAGTTGTATATTATTACTGCTCTAGTAAACCTCATAACCATGAATATGGCCTTTGAGATCTGTATGGCCACTGCAATGCATTGTTGCACCCACTATAGAAGTAGAGTATTGTGGTTGGTGTCAGAATTGGTAAACAGGTTGAGAATCTGACTCGTAAGAATCATCCTAGCCCTGGTGGCATAGTGTTTCCCCTCTGAGCTGCTAACTGCAAGAATCATCCTTAATAAAAAAAAAAATAGACACCTCTACTGTCACACCATTTCTATACTTTCTGGAAGAGATTGTAGACAGTTGGTATTTCTTAAATGTTTGAAGAAATTCAGTGAAACCATGTGGACCTGGTGCTTTCTATTTGGAGCATTTAGTTTTTAAAATAGATTTTTTTGTTAGCTTTCCATGCATTCAATCCAGCTCATAGCAACACCATGATGAGGAATCTGACAATTAACTATTTCTCATGTGTGAGTTTTAGGAGAGTAGGTCTTTTAAGGAATTGGTTTTGTTTTTTAAGCTATCAAATTTGTGGGCATTACTCCTCGACCTTTTGGCTAAGATCATGTGCAAATTTGTGGACATAGAAATTTCCATAATACTTCTATGACTCTGATTTACATGAAGAATTTGGGGGAATTGGTTTGAAATTTTTAGGAAGGACAGTGTGATTGATAGATGTTGGATTCTTGGATAAATGAATTTGGATTTTTACTATATGAGGAATCCTTCCTGGTTCTTAGGAAGGAATGTGATGTAATAGCATTAGTTGAGGGAGAAGAAAGCAAACCTTAAAGTCTGGCCTGATTGAGGGGTAAGGGATAGTGAGCAGACCTGTTAACCAAACACAACAAAAGAAGCGTGATCAAAACAAAGATTTCATTAGGAATTATAAGGTCATGGCATGAGAGAATCAGAAAATTAGAGAAGGGAGCAAAACAGTCCCTTGCTTTATCTTAGACATCTATTGATCATAAAAATTTAGCTAGGAGGCTGAGTTGTGATTTTTGTTTTCATTTAATTTTTTTTGAGGTGTGACCTTTGGAGAGAGAGAGAGTTAATGAATTCCTGGTACGAGCAAGAGTAGCGGTTGAGTTAACCGTCTCGTAAAAATTGAAGATAATTTTCATGTTATCTGGATATCCACTTGGATTAATTATTGTAGTCTCAGACTCTTGATCTATCCCAAACACTTGACAGAAACAAATGTGAATCTCTGAGAAAAGAACATAATCTAAAACCATAAACTATTTCCTCATACTGTTTTTCTAATTAAAACATTACTAATCTGGAATCTTTGATATTAGAATCATCAGACTCAGATTAAAATGAGTATGCTTTTAACAGGAGCTGTAAAATATTAGCTGTCATACAGATAATAAAAAGAACCATTGAAAGTTGTACATCTAACTAAACATAAGAAAAAATTGGGTAAAATGAACTTAACAGCAGACTGGACAAAATTAAAGAAGTTTACTGAATTAGAAGTTCCAAAGAGTCAGAATTTAGTATGCAGGCGAAAAGATTTAAAATGCAGAAAGATTAAAAAGTAGGGGAAATTGTCAAAGGGGGGACCCTAATTTGCTAAGTAAACTTGTGCCTAGAACAGATGTAAAAAAGAAATGTTTGACAGCAGGTAAGTGGGTGAAGGAAGACATCAAACAATGTACGATATGACAAAATAATAATAATTTATAAATTATTAGGGGTTCAAGATGAAGGGGGACGTGGAGAGGGCGGGAGATATGAGGAGCTAATACCAAGGGCTTCAGTAGAAAGAAAATGTTTTGAGAATGATGGCAACAAATGTGCTTTGCATACAATGGATGGGTGTATGGATTGTGATAACTGTTGTATGAGCCCCCAATAAAATGATTTTTAAAAAAGAAAAGATGTTTTGAGTACTTTAAATTATAGACTACTTCTAGTCAAACTAGATACTAATCTTTTTCAAATAATCATTATGTAGTCAAGATGGACAGACTAATAAATGAAGATCAAAATAAGAAAAAAATGTTTTCTTCTAAAAAAGAACTTCACTTTTCTTTTTCTTTTTTTGTGGGGGGGGGGCATCACTGCCCTCTGGTGGTCGTGGGAGCTATCCAGCCCTGCTCCTGAGACCCGCCACTGGATTTGAACCACCAAGCCCGCGTGCGGCTGTACCACACTCAACCACTTATGCCCCCGGGGCTCAACCCCAATTTGTTTTTTCTAAAAATAGAAAATGGTTTCCAAATCCACAGGTCAAATATAAACAGATTACCTCCGGATGGATTCTTAAGTCTTCATCCCTTTATTTACCTGGTCACAGTTTCAAAGTTTGGCAACTACTATAGTGGATCAAGAGCTGTAAATACCAGTGTTCCTAGCTTTAAGAAACTTGTACAGGAACAGTTTGGAAACAAATGAGAAATCGGAGCTAAGTAAATTGGGGGAAAAAAATTTTGTTTTGGGCTAAGAAGATGAGACGGTAAAACCCATGTAAAGTGGAAACCTGTCAAAAGGGAAAAACACAAATGTTCCACTAATGGCACGCAGTTGAAAAGTGATAAGACTAGACCTTGGCAGGGTGGAAAGACCAGGCAACCCCATCAAGTGCGCGTGTTTTACGATATAATAAAGAGGTCACTTTCTCTCCAATCAATATATTCGCAATGTAATTCCGATACATGTTCAATTAGAATTTCTTTTACTTCATCAAAATGATTTTGTAATAATAGGTAAAATTGAACATGGAATTATAGTCGAGATGAGATAAGAACAATAAGTGTTCTTAACAAGTATTGAAAACTATTGGGGAGGCTGAGCCCTGGTGGCGTAGTGGTTGTGCGCGGGACTGCGGCCCACTGGGATGGAGGTTCCATTCCAGCTCCCAGGAGCAAAGGCTGGGCCTCCTACTCCCACCACCAGAGGACAGTGATGCTTAAAACCTAACAAACTGAAAATTATTGGGGAAAAAAGAAAATTAATGAAAGCTACAAAAGCAGTACATAAACTTATGTGAATATGAAACCTTGCTATATGGTAAAGATACTGTTTAAGATCAGTGAGAGATTAATTAGTCAAGAACTTTGAAGACTTTTAGTAAGATACTTTTGAATAGTAAGGCAATAAAGCAATCCTAATGGAATTTACATTCTAGCAGCAAAGATCAAATAAACAGTGATTGTAGAGTTAGTAAAGTGATAATGAAGTATACCATCTACCCAGAGGCACCTTAGAAGAAAGGCCACCAGGCAGTCTACTTCTGAATAATGAACCACTAGAAAAAAATCTTAAGGCCCTCCTCTGCTCTGATATGCATAAGATTTCCTTGACTCAGAGTTAACTCTAGAGCATAACTAATTTGGGTTGTAATGTGAAAAGTCTTGTGACAGTATACTGAACCCATTACCAAACCCATTATCGGCAAATCATCTCAGACTCATAGCAGCTCTACTGTAGGACACACAACTGCCCTCACAGGTAGCATTGACAATGCTCTAATTCTTGATGAAAACAGCCTGTCATGTTTCTTTCATGCAATGGTTGATGGGTTTGAATATGGTAGAAGGCTATGTTATGACGGAAACATATTTAATTGGGGGTGAGGAGCTGTCAGAAGATGTTTATTTGCAGAAGTGAAGTTTTCTGAGACCTAAGGCCCCAATGTGTTACATATTTTAAAGTAGACCAATAATTTTTAATATTTGCAAACCATTTGGTGGAAGAAAGTACCAAACTCAGGATATGTAATGCTGTGAATCGGTATTTTGGGGGGTATTTATGATTTTTTGGTAGTAAATATCAAAGTGTAAATGGTTTATGCTTTTAGTATTCCCAATTCTAGGTGTTTACTGTAAGAAGATATTCCCAGATATATGTATAGATTATGCACATGCATATTTTAATCTAGAGTTGATTTATTTTAGAGCATGTGACTCTGCTTTAGTTTACATTGGTTAAGTAGTGTATTATATACCTACAATGAAATTCTAGGTTCCTCACCTTCCAAAGTAGACCTTTGTTCATTGACAAAGATGCCTGTTACATATTTTGTAGTGAAAGACGTAGGTTATGAGCAAGGCTGGGCCTCCTACTCCTAGCAGAAGGTAGTGATGCCCCGCCACAAAAGACGTAGGTTATAAACCTGGAATATGAAAAAAAACAAACACTGGAGGATGGTGGAGTTTAGAAAAAGTTATGCATATCCCTGTGACTGTGCATTTATAGATTACTGTCTTATATGCTTACCCAAGTATTAATGAATCGTTAGTTCCTTATAGTCAAATTTTGCGTGATAGAGGTATACTTCCTATTTTTATTATTATTTTATCCTTTTTGTTTGACTATAAAACTTGGTATATTAATAAAAACTTGTTACCTTATATTTATCATATAATTCATGGGAAAACATGTTTTTCTGTTTTCTCTCATTTTAAAATATCACAGAAGGCTAGGGATTGTGTCACATCTGGATTAATGGAAAGCATTGTCTTAGAATTCTGTAGATAGTACTTTGTATACTCAAGATATTTTCGTATTAGATCTTGAATTAACTGTATTTGGACAGTAATTCTGCCTAAAGAATATTTTATAAGTTGTCTTGGTGGTTTGTTAAGTGTTGTCTAGCTAAAGACTGGTGGTTGAGCCCACCAGCCATTCTGTGGGAGAAAGGTTAAGTAAGCCGCTTTTATAAAAGATAGATAGTTTAAGAAACCATTTGGGACAGCTCTACTGTTTTTTAGTCACGATGAGTCGGAATTGGCTCAATAGCAGTAGATTTGGGTGTTTTGGGTTATAGATTTTATATAGATACTTTACAAAACGTTTTAAGGTATATTTATATTTCTTCACCTCCTTTTTCCAGTAATTAAAAGTATTTAATTTCCAAAGAATACTTTGAAAGCATGTCTATGATATAGAATGAAATGGAATAATTTCATTTTTCACGTGATTTGTGGCTAAAGTTGTGCTTTATATTAATAAAAGAATTTTCTTTACTAACCAATATCAACTGATTTAGATAAGATAATTCACTTATAAAATACAGCCTATCCTTTTAAAGACTACCACTCTTTATAAGGTACCACTAGTACTTTTATAATACTAATAGCTTAATTTCCCTAGTCTTATTAAAACAAAGACACTCCGTCTCCCCAAAAGAAAAGAAGCAACAAAGACCAAATATAATTTTTCCTATGAGCCAAAGAAGTTATGATCTTGGTTTATTTTAATTCCGTTCGCTGCTGTCCCCTTTAGGAAATCAGGTTTTTTGAGAGCTCTAACAGTGTGCTATTGCTGGGCTCTCATGCTTTCTGTTTAAATAATGCAGGTACTTTGATGGAAACCTGGAGAAGCTCTTTGCTGAGTGTCATGTAATTAATCCAAGTAAAAAGTCTCGAACACGCCAGATGAACACAAGGTCATCAGCGCAGGATATGCCTTGTCAGATCTGCTACTTGAACTACCCTAACTCGGTGAGTATCTGGCAGTTTGAGGCTAGCTCTGACTCTGCTTTAGACGGTGCATCAACTTCAGTTATTTAGAACTAAGGGGAATTTGGGGGGCTTGGAATTGTAGGAAAGCAATAACCTATTAGGGACTGAGGCTAAGGAAGAGAAGAGAAAGAATAAAAGCTTGCATCCCTTTATTGTTTGCCCATTAACACAGCAGCTTGTCCAATGTCTCGTTATACACCTAAATATTTCCTGTTTCTTTCACCACATTTGGAAGAATTGAGAAAAAAGAATAATGAGTAGAGTTGTTTTTTATACAAATAGAGATGTAAAATTTCAGAATTTTGCCTTTAAAAAATACCTCAAACACTTAAAAACATTTTGAATATTATTTCACAAAGGGACCTTTTGGATTCTTCATAAAGAAAAGATTTTTACTTATAAAAATCCATTCTATTACAGATTTTTTTGATATGTCAGAGAGAGATTTGAAGCAGAAAACAGGGCCAATCAAATGATTGGTGTTTTTCTTTAGGAAATGAGATGTGATTATGAGATGGATTGACCACAGTGGCTGCAACAGGGTCTCTGACACTGTGAAGATGGTGCAGGGCTGGACGTGGGTCAAGTCCTGTTGTACATGGATTTGCTATGAGTCAGAACCGACTTGGCAGTGATACCCACAACAACAAACGTATTTTTCAAATTTAAACAATTTTAGAGTATCTAATAATTGAAACTTAAGGTTTAACTAGATATAATTTCCATATATGAATGTCTTTATTGTTAACATAGGAAAATTATATTTGTGGCATAAAGGGATTTAGTTACTTGCGGTTAATCTTTATATTTTAAGAACTGTAAGAAGCAATTTAGTTCTATTGCCATTATATAACTATAGTTAAGTAGATTTTTCTTATAATTATTGTATGTATAGGTTTTTGGCACTAATATCCTATATTTAAGTACATTAAAGATTTTTCTTAGTGATTTATATGTAATAGCTCTGAAGAGACCCATTTTTAAAAAGTGAGCTAATTTCCCATGTTCAAGTGCTAGAAAAGAAAGAAATTTGGTCACATTTTAAAACAGATAATGATATGATATTCCTGTAGAATTTTTGAAAAATCGTTGAGTTAAGATAATTTATAGGATGTTGAATTCAAATTCTGATCTCCCAGGTTCTGCTCATAGCTTTAGCATTAAATATTGGCTTTGATTAAGTTGATTTTAAAATCTCTTGGATCTAGTTTCTTTTCTGCTTTTTAAATAAATGAGTTGATTCCAATAAAATGTTTTTAAATAAACAAACGAATAAGTTGAGTAAGATATTCTTTGAACTCTTTACCAGACTAAGAATACAGCCTTGGATTTTGAACTTAGGTGCATTACAACGAGTCTGTAACAAAAAGGAACTTAAACTCAATTTAGTGGTGAAGAACTATCAGAGAAAGTTTCCAGATAGATGGAATTAAAATATTAATGGTATTTACCTAAGAACATTTGAAGCCTCTCTTGTACTCAAAGTATATAAATGGTTCTATGAGAATAATATAAAGACTCCCAATAATTTCTCCCATGTAATACAGGATTTCTTTATTTCTTGGCATCTTCCGTGCTATTTTTCTTTGATTTAAATCTTAACTATAATTTGATTACAGAAGGTAGCTGCCTTCAAAAAGCCGTGTTAACTTTGAGTTTCCAGAATCTTTTATGCTATTCTCAAAAATCTGAGTTAAAATTGTGACCAAAAATTTGGAGTCTAAATTTTGCCTTGTACTTGTATTTGGGAATGAAGAGTCCAATATTCATTCATTCACCATGCTGGCCACTGGTTCAGGCGTTAGGATGACAAAGGAGAATGCATACACATAGCCTTCACATCATTTACTGATAAACTGAAAAGTGGTAAGTGCTTTGATTGGGCAAGCACAAAGTGCAATACTTATATTGGGGAACATGTTGAAGGAACACTTAATGCAGTTTCGTATCAGGTAGGACTTCCCACACAAATTGACATTTGAATTAATCCCTGAAGTAGGATAGTTAGATGAACCAGGAAATGTAGGAACTCGGAAACCAAAGGAAGAAAACGTTGAGACTGATGATGACACTTGAGAGAAAAAGTGAGTTTGGAATTAACCAGTTTACTGGTGATGTTGGAATATTATTTAAGTAAAGTACTTTTTAAAGGGAAATTTGACTGTATAAGTTACAGGACAACATAGTCTGAGGTAAGGAGTTATGGAAAACATCAAAAATATATAAATGATGAAATTAGAACTTTTCTCTCTCAATTTTTAGATTCATATAGGGCAATTTTAACCTCTTCAGTTTCAGAAGTAAATGTACCTGGATCATTTCTTCATTGTATTCTGAAACTCATATTTCAACTTTAACTGTTCTTCAACCTTTTACACTACCTCACGTTTCAATACTTTCTTATTTCTGGAAAGCAGTTTGCAATGTTTTAAGAATGTGGCGCTTGTAGTGAGTTAGTTTGTAGCACACAGAGCTAAAAATTCTGGGAAGACTTTACTTTTAAAGCAAGTTCCTGATACTCGGGGTTCTCTGGAAATACCGAACTTCAGCTTGCTCTGCCATTGTCTGGGTTGTGACTAACTCAGTGGTTCCGTAACCAGTGAACTGCAAATCCCAGTGTTTGAGGGTCTGTTGTTTTTAAAACTTATAAATAACGACCATTACGAATGATGATGTTTTGAGTCAAAGTGGCTTTTATATCTAGTTGTACTAACCTATTTGCATAATAGTCAATGTTGCATGGACTGCAAGATCTCCTTTATTAATCTATAGTGGTATGGTGATTAAATGCTTTGCTGTTAACTGGATAGGTTGGTAGGCTGACCTCACCAGCTGTTCTGTAGGAAAAAGATGTGACAGTTTGTTTCTGTAATGATCTTCAACCTGGAAACACTAAGACGATCTCTATCCTTCTACACTCACTGTGAGTAGGAATTGACTACAGCAGTGGGTAAGC
>PVJH01018664.1:0-44709 GCA_004026705.1 Nesogale talazaci | reverse complement strand
CCATTAGCTCCCACAGGGGCGTAGTCCTCTGAGCACCTTGTGCCAGCTTGGGGACTGGACAAGCTCTTCCTCTTTCTTCCTTCTTGCCTTTCTCCCTGTGGTTGTAGCATGCTGGCCCCTCCCCCCAACCTGTTCTCTGACTTACACATTTTTTTTCAGTTTTTTGATGTCTGACATTGGTAATCCGAGCTTTTTTTTTCTCTTTGCATCACTACCATGGTGGGAATAGGAATCCCAGCCTTGCTCCTGGAAAGCTGCTGCTGGATTTGAACCGTCAGCCCTGTGGGCTGCAGTCCTGCACACAACCACTATGCCACCAGGGCTCATGACTCACATAATTTTATATATCAAGTTGACACAAAATTATGTAACTACCACACCTATCCTGGTTTTCATATACAAAATTAAACAAAAACAGCAAACAATAATGACAAAGTATAACAGATTAGAAACCTCAAAAGGAAGTAAAAATATGAAAAATGAGAACAAATTTTAAAGGATTATAGGTGGCATCAAATAATAGGGTATTTGGATTTTAATCAAGCTACACCTTCAACAATACACTTTCCAATGCAATCAATACCATTTTCAACACCACAAACCATGAATATATACAGAAATAAAATTGGCTACATCTGAGAGAAGAGAAGATGAAGAAGCTAAACATCAGAAACTAAAACTAGGAATTTTGTCATCATTGAAATCTAATTTTGTGTTTAATCTAGAGGATGACAGCCTTTTTAAGCACCAACCACCAAAGCTGAACAGGGAAAAATGGGCGAAATAGTCAAAACCAGAGTATGCCTCAAGTATGAAGGCATGAATGAAAGTCAATGTAAAGAATAGGCATTGGAAGAGAATATTGAAATAATTTAGGTATTAGAATCATCTGAATATTAATAGAAAATAATTACAATTATTATATAGCAATATAATATTTAAAATAAATACAATTCATATATAAGCTATATAATTTAAAGGTGATATTTAAATACAAGCAAGCACCAAAAAGTTCTTGAAAAAAATTCTATGTTCTTTCAATTTCATTTTTTCTAGGAATCTTTCGAAGCTGAACCAAATTTAAAAGTTATAAAAATTTATAAATTATGTAAGAACAGGTATGAATAAGAGGCAAATGATGCCTCTAAAAATGTAAATTAATATTTAAAATGTAACTTATGGTTTACATTAGGAGCTATCAAACTGCAAATTGTAGGAAAGTGAACTGTTCAACTGTTTTTTTGTTCATTTGTTTGTTTATAAGGTTCTATTAAAATGCAGACATGACTATGTATTATTATATTGTCTACAATGCTTTTATGCTCAAGGGCAGAGCTGCAACTCAGAGAACTCACAAACTTAAAATTTTTAATATTTTGTCTTTGTACATAAAGGTCATCAACCTCTAAATTAGACACAAAATCAGGTATACATGAAGAAATTATTAGTCAATTGAAAGAAAAATTTAAAGAACTTATGCTGGATGCACAAGGAAACAAAAGGTTCATATGCATAAGAGAAAAGTTGAGATGTAGGACTGATGAAAGGGAGAGGAGAAATCAAAACAAAGCTTCAGCAATAGGAAGGGGAAAGAATGTGGAGAAGAAAAAGTGGCTAAGCAATTCTTAAAATTTTATTGGTAAAAGAAAACAATCCAAGTCTCTAGGGAATTCTCTGAGTATAGACTAGGGATATAAATAGATTGGCTTTTAATAAGACTACACAGGAAAGTTGACTATGCCAGATGTAGTTATGGTAAAATTTAACACATCATTTATCTCTCTTTTTACCTATTTTAAAGTTGTTCTATTGTTTAATATTTTCAGCTTTCATTTTTATGGAGATATTTACTTTATTTTGTTAATTGTTCTGAGGGTTTTTTGTCATTAATGTCGTGGGGTTTTTTGTTTGTAGTTTTTGAATGTTTTTTGGTATATGAAAACTAGGATGGATGAATATATAGAGACAATAATTGGATTATTAATTTCTTGAGGGTATGGCACAGGAAGCTAAGGGAAATAGGAAGTAAATAATGAGCACAAGAAAGAAAAAAACTTCTAAAACTGATTATGGTAATTATACAATCCCTCTTGATGTGGTTGAATTATTGAATTTAATGGTATATAGATTATGGCCTAATAAAACTGTTTTTTTTTAAGAAAACAATGAATCACAAAGAGAAACAGTATGATATATTTTGAATCAGCCAGAGAGTAATGATAGACCACACATAAAGGAAAGTTATTATGACAAGTGTCGAGTCTTAAGAGGAAAAAATAAAAGCAGAAGAAAATAGTACTACAATATTTAAGAGGAAAATAAATGAATATTACATTATTTTCACAGTTTGTTAGTCCAGGTATATTAGAGGAACAAATTCAAGGACACACATATCGATATAAGGAAAGGTTTTATATACAAAAGGAATGGGACATGGAGAAACCATTCCAGCCCAGTCCAGTCAAAAGTCAAAAGTCCAATATTAATCCATATGCCCAAAATCAGCCTACAAAGTCTTTTTCCAACTCACGAAGTCACAGGTCAGTGGGTGCAGAATCCCGGTGCTGGCAGGGAACCTCACCTCCAGGGCTCATGGTCCATTAACAGCAGAAGCAACTCATCACTGGCAGAGGTCTCCATGTGGCTGCCCCAGCTTCAGAGGTCTGGCTGCACCTGGGCAAAGCTGTATGGTCTCTCTGCTGGCTCCTCCGGGTTCTCGAATGCTGCCACCGTGTATTGTCCATGATTAATCGTCTCTCAGACAAACTCCCAACAACTGGGGAAGAAATCTTCTCATCTTCATGAGGGAAATATCGCGAGATTTCCCAGAAGTCTCAGGAGAAAGCAATGCCCACTTAGAGGCTTCTTTGTCAACTCAATGGCTATCTCCAGATTAACAGTCTAGACTCCACCCCTACATTTCAATCATAAAATTAACATAAGCACATGACTGTCACACACAGTAAAATTATCTTTAATAAATAAGGATCAAATACAGACTAACAGATACTTCAGTCTAGGAATTTAACACCTAACATAAAAGCAGGGCTGAGCCCCGGTGGCATAGTGGTTGTGCGCGGGACTGTGGCCCAATGGGACGGAGGTTCAATTCCAGCAGTGGGGCTGGGCCTCCTATTCCCACCACCGGAGAGCAGTGACCCCCCACCAAAAAAAAAAAAAGCAAAACAAAACAAAAAATAAAAAATAAAAAAATAAAAGCATCATACAACAATTTTGGTTGCTATAGGCTACATTTAAACAAACTTTAGTATACTAAAGATGATGATAATCATATTAGGCTAAAACAAAATTATTCAGAACAAAGAATTTGAGAGTAACTGATACTAAAAGCCAAACTCATTGCCATCAAGTCGACTCTCACTTATAGTGACTCTAGCACAGAGTACAACTGCCCACGTAGGTTTCTGAGGTTGTAAACTTTGGTGGGTCGGGATGCCTCATATTGCAAAGTATGTGGTGGGGTTGAAATGCTAACAGTGACTGGCAGCTAAATGCACAACCCAAAAGAGCAATTACCCTCCCAGAGGGGGTATTATTTAATTTTAGATTTATTAATTTTACCATAAATGTAGATAAAATAACAATGACAAAAGAACATTACTTTCCAAACAAATGAAAGAGAAAGAAAACAAAAGAATAAGAGGAGAAAAAGCATCAGATATATCAAGAAATAGGTGATAGGAAGGACAAAAAGAAAACAAATAAATGAGCAAAAGCTGAAAGCTCCTTAATTATTTGGCAATGTAATAAAATAGAAGCTTTAAAGTCTAATTTTGCATCATTCTAAGTAAATTAAAAATCTGTAATTCAATATAAAAAGAGAAAAATCACACTGAGCTTTAATATATATTTATATATATAATCTGATATATCTGCTAATAAAACACAAACAAATGCATAAGAAGTGACAAACAGTCAAATTAAAAATTAAGCAGATACTAAATAGATGATTCACAGATGATGATATGCAAGCAGTCAAAAAAATACATGAAAAAAAATGTTTGCCCATTCCTAGGATGAGATTCAATTAGTGTGGCAGGGACCAGACCAAATCCAGGGGTACATCTGTTATCCAAATAAAAAGTAGGAGAAAAAAATAAATTTTTAAAAAACAAAGAAAAATGGCTGGGGATTAACCTGCCATTGTAATGGTCGCTGCCAGGAAGGTTTGGATGGGCGCAGGGCACTGTCTCATCAGGGTCCACATCTTGGTTGGAACAGTGACTTAGTCAGAACCGCAGGTTGTTCAGATTTGTGACTGGGTTGGATTCATGGCTAAGTCATAACTGTGGTCCAGTTGCATCCGCGACTTAGTCGGGTGTGTGACCTGATCAGTCCGTGGCTTGGTCGGAACCGCAGCTCTCACAGAGTGGCAGCCTGCCTCCAGTGCAGGGCGGAGATTGAGCCCTTACAGCCTGAGCTCTTCATTCGTTGTCTCTAAGAGCCTGTGTTCACAGGGGTCTGTAGGGGAACAAGGGTTCATTTGGTCTGATCCGGGCCGTAGTCTAACTTCTGTGATCCTGGCAGCTGAGAACCTGGGTTGCCTGTGCTGTGTGGCTGGGAATCTGGCGCTGGGGAGTCTGCTGCACTGTGCAGTATAGAATTCTGTGGTCAGGAGTGTAATACAGTAAAACACAGGCACTCTGTGATTCAACGCTAATCATTCTGAAACTACACAAGAGCTTTTGGTAACTGAGGAACATGGCACCACCCTCTTTAAAAACAGCACATAAACAACAGAATATAACATCAATGCTGATGTGTAAAGAAGAAAGATGAACCACAGCAACAGATCTCATTTCACTAATAGAAGAATCTGATATGGTTCTGCCACAAAAAGAAATTCTTAGAAAATTGATGGGAGAAATAAAAGAGATGAAGAAGGCTACACAGACAAAGGATGCAATGATGGAGGGGATGAAGGCCACAATAGAAGGGATGAAGTCCACAATAGAGGGAATGAGGATCAAGCACCAGAGGGAAATGCAGATGTTAACAGGGGAAATACCTGAAGCTGCACGCAAGGTTGCTGATCTCACAAAAAGATTAGATGAGACTGAAACTCGTATCAGGAATCTTGAAAACTGGATTGACCTCAATAAACGTGGAAAAACAATCAAATAAGATAATAAAGGAGACAGAGGAAAACCTGAGATCAATGAGCGATGCTATGAAAAGAAACAACATCTGAATCACTGGCTTACCAGATCAAGACATAGTGAGGAAATCAATAATTGATTTAACTAAGGAATTTCTGAAAGAAAATTTCCCCAACCTAGTGATTGAGAACCAACCTTTCATAAAAGAAGCAGAGAGGACACCGGGTAGACTAGACCCCAGGAAGAACTCACCAAGGCATATATCCAACTTCAAGGAGAAAGTGAAGATCCTGAAAGCATTAAAAGAAAACAGGATGGTCACATAGAAGGGCTCTCAGGTAAGAATATTTGCAGACCTATCAACAGAATCATGAATCATGAGGAGTAGAAGACCAATATCTTCCAGAAGTTGAAGGAAAAAAATGCCTTCCCTAGAATTCTTTACCCTGCAAAGCTATCTATCAAAATAGATGAGGAAAAAAGTGTCTTCCAAAATAAGGAAAACCTCACAGTATACGCCGTGAAACACCCAACTCTGAGGAAAATCCATGCTGACTCACTATGGCCAGAAGGCCAACACCCCCAAGCACAAACAGGAGAACATCCTATACTCCAACGTCATCCAAGAGCCAACAGACTAACCCCAATCACCAAGGACATACAACCACACGTAGTAAACATAACACTAAAGAAGACCCCAATGAAAACACAGCAGAGCTATGAAAAGGGGACTAAGGAAACAAACACAACAAAAAACACAAAAGGCCAGCAATGAACCCACAGATTGGAATCATAACTCTAAAGTCAATGGTCTGAACTGCATCATTAAAATTAAAAGATTGGCAGACTGGCTTGAAAAACATAATGCTTAAATCTGTTGCCTGCAGGGAACACACCATAAGCTTGCAGACAAGAATAAACCAAGATTAAAAGGCTGGAGGAGGATATATCAGGCTAATAGTGAAGCAAAAAAAGGAGGGGTCGCAATCCTAATCTCAAATAAAACAGGCCTCAAGATTCAGGCCATAAAAAGAGACAAGGAGGGGCACTTTATAATGCTCAAGGGTACGCTTCACCAGGAACCAGTGAGCATGATAAATATATATGCGCCAAATGAGAGACCTGCAAAATTTGTCAAATAGTCTATTCAGTACATGAAAAAGGACAATTATAGTAGGAGACTTTAACACACCACTATCAGAGAAAGATAGATCTTTGGGAAAAAAGCTCATCAAAGAGGCTATTGAGCTATATGCTACAATAAGACGACTTGATATGATAGACATATTCAGGGCCTTCCATCCAAAAGCAAAAAACTTCATATTCTTCTCAATTCCACATGGCACATTTTCAAAAATTGACCACATGTTGGGACACAAATCAAGCATAAGTAAATTAAAAAATATAGAGATCATACAGACGTCCTTCTCTGACCACCATGCCATAAAGCTGGGGATTAATAAAAGGACTAGGAGTAAAAGAAGGGCAAACAGATGGAGAATGACTAACGAACTTCTGCGGCATGAATGGGTAATGACCTAGATTAGAAGGGAGATCAAAATATTTCTAGAAATTAATGAGATGAGAATATTTTGTATCAAAACCTCTAGGATATTGGGAAGGCAGTTATCAGAGGTGGCCTAATTGCAATAGAAGCATATATGAAAAAAGAAGAGAGTCTTATAGCAGACATGCTCTCCCAAAAACTCCAACAACTAGAAGTGTGCCAGCAGCATAATCCCTCCAACAGTCAAAGGAAAGAAATAATAAAAATTAGAGTAGAGTTGAACCACTGGGAAGACAAAAAAATGTGAAAGATTAATGCAGCAAAAAGTTGGTTCTTTGAAAAGATCAATAAAAACGACAGGCCACTGGCAAACCTGACCAAAGAAAGGAAAGAACAAGCAAAAATAGACAGGATGAGGAATGAAATGGGAAAAATCACAACAGACCCTAATGAAATTAAAAAGATTGTCACAAAGTACTATGAATATCTCTACTACAACAAGGTCAATAATCTGGAAGACATGGACAAATACCTGAAAAAACAATCTCTCCCTAGACTGTCCCAGATAGAGGTCAAGGAACTAAACAAACCCATAACAAGAGAAGAGATTGATATGGTTATCAAGAATATAGCAACAAAAAAAGCTACTGGATCTGATAGCTTCACTGGGGAATTATATAAGGCTTTCAGGGAGGAGTTGGCACCAATGCTCCACAAAGTTTTCCAGAATTTAGAGAAGGATGGAAAACTCCCCAACTCATTTTATGAAGCCAGTATACCTTTAATACCCAAACAGGGAAGGGATGCCACCAGAATGGAGAACTATAGACCAATATCTCTAAGGAACATAGATGCAAAAATCTTCAACAAGATATTGGCCAATAGAATCCAAAACTGCATAAAAAGCATAATCAACCAGGATCAGGTAGGATTCATCCCAGAGATGCAGGGATGGTTTAAAATCCATAAACCAAGCAATATTATACATATCGATAACATGATGTATATGAACCATATGACAATATCTATAGATGCAGAAAAAGCATTTGACAACCTCCAGCACCCTTTCCTAATCAAGACACTCGGACAGATAGAAATAGAAGGACCCTTCCTCAAGTTAATGTAAGCTACCTATGAGAAGCTGACAGCTAACATAATAGTCAATGGAGTAAAGACTAAATCAATTCCACTGAAGAAGGGGACTAGACAAGGATGCCCCTAATCCCCACTACTATTCAATATAGTACTGGAGGTCTTAGCAAATAGCATAAGACAATGGAAAGACATCCAAGGTATTCAAGTGGGAGGTGAGGAGGTCAAATTATCATTGTTCGCTGATGACATGATCCTGTACAGTGTAAATCCCAAGAGGTCCACAACCGGAGTACTAACAGGGATAGAAGAATATAGAAGAGTGGCAAAGATACAAAATCAACAAACAGAAGTCGGTTGCTCTGCTCTACATATCTGACAAGAACACAGAAGAGGAGATCAAGAAAGCAGTACCATTCACAATAGCCAAGGATAAATTGAAGTACCTTAGGATATATCTAACAGAAAAAAAAGACTTATACAAGGAAAACTACAGAACCCTACTACAAGAAATGAAAAGCGTTCTCCACAAGTGGAGGAATATCCCATGCTCATGGATTGGTTGGCTCAATATAGTAAAGATGTCTATTCTACCCAGGACACTATAAGTTCAATGCTATCCCAATCCAAATATCAACCTTCTTCAGACAACTGGAAAAACTGACAACCAATTTCATATGGAGAGGGAAAAGTCCCAGAATTAGCAGGGATCTCCTCAAGGATAAGAACACAGTCAGAGGGCTGGCTTTACCTGATTTTCTCACTTACTACAAAGCCATAGTTGTCAAAACAGCATGGTACTGACATAATGACAGATACACAGATCAATGGAAAAGAATAGAAAATCCAGAAATAAAACTATTAGCATATAGACAACTGATTTTCGACAAGGGCCCCAAAAGCATCAAATGGGAGGATGTTGGCCTCTTCAACAAATGGTGCTGGAGACAATGGAAATCTACATGTAGAAAAATGAATCAGGATCTCCACCTCACCCCATGCACAAGAACAAACTCGAGGTGGATCACGGACCTGGAAGTAAAACCACAAACCATCAAAACCATTAGCGAGAGAATCGGGGAAGATCTAAGAACTTTGACCCAGGGAATACAAAGGCTAACTGCATTAGGACAGGGTACAAATGCAGGGGATCCTGCAATTGACAAAGGGGACTTACTAAGAATAAAACACATGTGTGCATCAAAGGACTTTACCAAGAGGGTAGCCAGGCAACCCACAGACTGGGAGAGAATATATAGCAAAGATACAACAGACAAAGGGCTTATTACAAAAATCTACAATACCCTCATTTCCTGCAAGAAAAGGAGAGGAGAAAACCCTTTGAAGAAATGGGAAAAAGAAATGAAAAGAAGTTTCACTAGGGAGGAGGTCAATATGGCTAATAAGCACATGAGAAAATGCTCCCGCTCACTAGCCATTAGAGAAATGCAGATCAAGACAACTATGAGATATCATCTAACACCCTTGAGGCTATCCCAGATCAGAAAATCAGTGTGCAACAAATGCTGGAGGGGGTGTGGTGAAATAGGAACACTTCTATATTGCTGGTGGTTGTGTAGATATGTACAGCCACTATGGAAAGCAGTCTGGTGACACTTAATGAAAATGGAAGTTGAGCTACCCTATGATCCAGCTATCCCACTATTGGGCATATATCCAGAAGAGACAAGAAATAAATCACAGCCAGTGTTATGCATGCCAGTGTTTATTGCAGCACAATTCACAATTGCAAAGAGTTGGAAACGATCTAAATTTCCATCATTAGATGAATGGATCAACAAACTCTGGTACATACACACAATGGAGTGCTATGTCTCACTCAAAAGCTCTGATGAGCTCATGAAACACTTTCTGCATGGGAAGAACTGGAGGGAATTATGCTGAGCGAAGCCAGTCTATCACAGAAGGAGAAGTACTGCATGAGCCGCCTGAGAATCCAGAGTGGGTGAGCGGTTCCTACCATGAAACACCTAATCATGATGACAGTGTAGATGAATGGAAGGATGTAAGAGAGAGAGAGCTGCAGAGCCAGACGCAACCAGAGTCAGATGGACTCCTTTCCTAGAAGTGGGCATGGCAGAGAACAGGCTGGGGGAGGGGCCAGCATCACACACCCACAGGGAGGAAGAGGAAGCAAGCTGGTCCAAGCTCCACGCCGACACATGATGCTCAGAAGAATACATCCCTCTGGAGACCGAATGCACCACAGAAAGGACTGGGCAAACGTGATTCCTGGGGGCACAAGGGAGGGTTGGAGAAGGGGGTGTGGATAAACACATGGATGGGGGTGGGGGAGCAACAAGTGGTCTGGAATCGATGGAAAGGTGGGTGTGAGAGGCCTGGTTGGGAGTAAGCAAGGACAATGAATCTGTGAGGAAGCACTGAAATGCCAATGAAAGTAGAACGTTATGGTGGGACAGGAGGGAGATGGAAGGAAATAGAGGGAAGAGCTAGATTGCAAAGAGCAATTGCAGATGTCTAAACATAGATATGTCCATACATACATACATACATACATACATACAACTATCTAGTACGAGGTGGGAATAAATTTAAGAACATACCTATAGGCAAAGTACTATAGTAGCAAAGTGGACCTTTGGCCCTCACCCTGGTGCTCCCTCAATGCAAGAATGCTTTGTTATATCAATTCGGTATTTGTCAAGGCTCACTGGCCCAACATGATCACTGAAGTAAAACGGGTGCACAAGCAAATGTGGTGAGGAAAGCTGATGGTGCTCAGCCATCATAGGATGTATCATCTGGGGTCTTAAAATCCTGAAGATAAACAATACACAATTTACTTGGGAAGGGACCACACCCACACAGAAGAAACATAACAGCCAGCGTGGCCAAATGTTGATGGAAGGTCTAGGCAAAACACACATATCACTGTGCTCATTGAAGACATGTATAGACCATATGTGTAGCCATAGGAGAAGTTCATTTGCCTGTGCGATCATGAGGTGCTGTAACAATCTGGTATCAGATATCAAAGAACAAAAAGTAAAATCAATGGACCAATTGACTCCCGATATCACTGAAGATAAATGGATAGAGAGGCAAGCAGAGTAGGAGAAACAATGGTGCCCAGCTACCAAATGATTGAATGTCTGAACTCTCAAAGACTTGGAGATAATTGAGTCACCATTCAGCACAGAAACAGCAAAGTCCACATGGGAGAAGCACACCAGCATGTGTGATCAAGAGGGACCAAAAGGAGCAGTTATCAAGCATCAAAGAACAAGAATCTCATCATTATGAATGAGGGGGAGAACAGGATGGAGATCTAAGACCTACTGGTGGGTAATTGGTCACCCCTTTACACGGGAGTCACAGGGAGGAGACAGACAAGTCGAGGGGCAGCCATGCAGTGATGATACATACAAATTTCCTCTAGTTCCTGAAGCCTTCTTTCCCAACTATCATGGTCCCAACTCTACCCCACAAATCCTGATGGGCTGGAGCAGGTTTACTAGTGGAGAGGGGAGCTGGGGATGTGGGGAGACCAAGATGGTTGAGTCCCTTCAGCCCGGTGGTTAGATTGGAGCTGCTGGAGGTGTGGAGAGAGGATGGAGTGGAGGGAATGCAAGGGTGAATCCTCTCTGACCAAGGAGGAGGAATATGAAGAGCCTTGCAGAGGACATTGCAAAGTGAATTGTTGAAAATGCAATGATCTAACAACTTGTCATTTGATTTCTCTTTTTACCCATTTTGTATTTGGTCCAGGTTTTTAAATATTTTCTTCCTTTTCTGTTAAGGGTTGCCTCTGCTTTATTTTATTATTGTTGTTAGATTTTTTTGGTATGTTTGGTATGTTTTTGCTTTCATCTCTTTTTATTGCTTTGCATGTTTTTCTGTATACAAAATCTAGTATAGTACATTGTTAGAGACAATAACTGAACTAATAGTTCCTTGGTGGTATGGCAGAGGAAGTTGGGGGAAATAGCGATTTAATAACAACAAGAATAAGAAAGAAGAAAATGTTCTAAAATTGTCTGTGGTAATGATTATAACACTCATAACTGTTGAATTGCAAGCTATATGGATTATGTGCCAATTAAAATATTTGTTTAAAAAAAGAGAAAAACAGGGCACTAACACACCCAAAAGGAGTATATTGTTTATATCTCCACAGGGAAAGAAGGACCAGACTTCAACCTGGTGCTTCAAGATGTGAATGAAACATATCAGCAAGAAGTGGGAAACCAGTGGTCTGAGGGGCTGGCCCCAATCCCAACTACGTGAACTCCCACCCCTACCCCCCAAAAAAAATTGACTTCTGAGGACAGCACTGAAGTTGCAACTTGGGGACAAGGAGATGTCTCATCAGACCACACAGAAGCAAATCAAGGAGGAGGAAGAAAGTGGAGCCTGTTCTGGCCCACTGAGCCTTAAGGATGAGATCCCCGCAGAGAGCAGCCAACGTACAGAGAGGACCTTTAGAATAGCCCCACTATGAGACATTACTTTCTTCATTAACCCATAGCTCTATAGGGGAAACACTGGAGATACAGTGCGGAAATTGTGCCCAATCTGGCCCCACCACACTGAGGCAAACCAGTAAGGCATGCATCAGAACAGCAAAGGGAGCAGAACAAGGAAGTCCCAAGGGAGTTTGAAAAATAGACATTGGGGCCAGGGCATGGAACCCCATCAGACTCAACTGGAAAACACTCCTAAAGGTCAACAAATAGACTTTGAATTATTTACAGGCTTTTCTTTTCTTTCCTTTTGACATTGGTTTTTCTCACTGTTGTCCTTGTTTTGTTTTGTTTTGTTTTTGCCACTTTCTCTTGTTTGTGTGTGTGTGCGTATATTATTGTCTTTGCAGATTATTATCTAGATAAGAAAAAGCTGGATAAACAGTCTGGAGGAGAAAACAAAAGGACCAATGGTTCAGGGAGGACGTGGGAAAGGTGGAGGTGGGGGAATGGAAGCTTGTTAACCAACTCAGTGACAAGGGGAAAACAACTGATCCAAAATCAGTGGAAAAGAAGGATGTAAGAGGCCTGGCAGGGATTGATCAAGGGCGATATAATCAAGAAGAATTCCTGGAACATAAATGAAAGCTGAGCATGATAGTGGGACAAGAGGAAAGTAAAAGGAAACAGAGGGGGAAAATGAGGAGGCAAATGGGATTTATAGAAGTCTAAATACAGGCATGTACATATGTAAGTATATTTATATATGATGACGTAGAAATGGATCCATGTGCATATATTTATAGGTTTAGTATTAATGTAGCAGATGGACATTGAACCTCCACTCAAATACTCCCTCAATGCAAGAACACTTTGTTCTATTAAACTGGCATTCCATGAAGCTCACATTCCCTGACACAATCCCCAAAGGCAAAGCAGGTGCATAAGCAAATGTGGTGAAGAAAGCTGATGGTGACCAGCTATCAAAAGATAGTGTCTGGGTTTTTAAAGACTTGAAGGTAAGCAAGTGGCCATCTAGTTGAGAAACAACAAAGCCCACATGGAAGCAGCACACTAGCCTGGGTAATCGTGAGGTGTTGAAAGAATCAGGTATCAGGCATCAAAAAACAACAAAAAAATCATATAATTGTGAGTGAGGGGGAATGCAAATTAGGGACTCAAAGCTCATCTGTAGGTAGAGTCACAGGGAGGAGATGAGCCAGTCCAGGTGCAGTGTGGCAATGGTGAAACACACAACTTTCCTTTAGCTCTTAAGTGATTCCTGCTCCCCATCTATCATGATCACAATTCTACCTTCCAAACCCAGCTGGACCAGAGGATGTACACTTGCACAGAAAGGAACTGGAAACACAGAGCATCCAGGTGGTTGAACCCCTCAGGACCAATGGTGAGAGTGGCAATACTGGGAAGGTGGAGCAAAAGGGGAGAACCAACTCCAAGAATCTAGATATAACCTCCTCTCTGGAGGAGGGACAACAGAAAAGTGGGTGAGGGAGATGTTGGAGATTGTAAGATATGACAAAATATTAATAATTTATAAATTATCAAAGGTTCATGGGGGAGGAGAGAACGAGGAGGAAGGGGGGAGAAGTAAAGAGCTGATACCAAGAGCTGAAGTGGAAAACTAGTGTTGAGAATGATGATGGTAAAAAATGTGCAAATGTGTTTGACACAATGGATGAATGTATGGATTGTGTTAAACGTTGCATGAGCAACCAATAAAATGTTTTTTTTTTAAAGTATAGAAATGACTTAAAGGAGTTGGCAGTCATGCAATTTGGTGTCAATTTGAGGATTGAAAGTGTAGGGGTGGAGTCTAGCCTATCAATCTGGAGATAGCCATGAGACCTCTGTGTGGGCATGGCCTTCTCCTGAGAATTCTGGGAAATTCAGCCATATTCCCTCCTCGGAGGTGAGAGTCGCACTACTCTGTCCCTTGAAGACGCTCTACTGACAAGACACAATAAGATTGACTCCCTGTGAGACATCCGGAGGAGAAGACATATGACCTTACACTGATGGAACCAGACCTTTGAAGTCAGAAAAAGCCACCGAGAGATTCCTGCCAGTGCTGAAATGCTTGAGAAGCCAGAGAGGCCTCTGCCATCATTGAGATGCTTCTACCACCACTAGATACACAAGACTCTGCACCCACAGGCCTGTGATTGTCCTGGTGTTATTGCCGCAATCCACATATCTCCTTCCATTTACCTAGGGCCCCAGTAACTGCCCTTCAGTCTACAGGTAGCTGGTTGGGTGACTTGTGACTGGGGGGCGATCCACCCCCTTTGTTACCTGGGATCCCTATAGTGGTGTCCTGCCTGCCCGCCTGCTCCCAGCAGCTGGGATCCCGCTTGCTGCTCCCAGAAAGCCGACAACCCTGGGCATTTCCTGTAGGAGACATGCCCCCTGGCTGAGTCCATACCTTCCCTGTATTTCCACGGAGCCCACATCCTGGCCGGAATTCTAAGTCTTTCTGCCCCAGCCGGTTCTTGCCAGAGGAGAAGGCAAGCATCGCAGCCTTGCATTTCCCACTGGAGCTGCTCTGTCTACCCCAAGCAGGTCCACAAAACCGCAGCACCCCTTGCTTGCCCCTGTCCTTTCCTGCCATGCAGGAGACTTGCCTGTGTACTGCTACTCCGGCTGTCTCAGCTTCTGTCTACTGCCTACTACAGATCTGCAGAGATGGGGGGAGTGCATGTTTGATTGAAAGAGCATTCATTCGCCTCACAGAGGCTGGTTTCAGAGCCCTAGAGCAGCACCTCTCATGACAGCGATGCCTCCCCCAACTTCATCTTATCTTAGGTATCTTTAAAAATTGGATGGAAAAGGGGGAGATTAAAAAAAATTCCATTTTATTCTTATTCATTATTTCTTTTTTCCTCTTCTTTATTTTCTTTTCCTATATATATATTTTTGGGGGGCATCACTGCCCTCTGGTGGTTGTGGGAGCTACTCAGTGATGCTCCTGAGAGCTGCCACTGGATTTGAACCGCCAAGGCCTTGGCCCACAGTCCCTCACTCAACCACTTACGCCACCGGGGTGCAGCCAACATTTTCTATTTTCTTTAACACACATCATTTTTTCATTTTTTTAACTAAACAAGATAAAAGACTGTTAAGTGTGGCTGATAGACCAGGTTGAGGCAGCCTAGGGGCATACATGTGGGCTACAGCCCACACTGCCATTACTGAAACTTTTCAGCACTCTTGGCCACTGAACCATCAAGGAATTCTGCTACACAGGAGTTTGACCCACCTCTATGGGAGGTGGCAGGCAGCCCCTTGAAATTATCCTTACTAGTAACACAGTGAAAGACCTAAGGGCCTCCTGATATCCTAGAAACATGGGACCTACAAAGGGACCAAGGAAAAATCAACAGACCTCAACAGTCTCAACAACAACAACAACAACAATAAAACCCAGAGAGACAAAACAGAGTACCAGAGTTAATGATGGTCATAGAAGAATCATGCATGGGTATATCATAGAAGGAAATCTTCAACCATCGGCTTGGAGGAAGTGCAGGAGCTAAGGGAAGTAACACAGAATAAGGATGCAATAATAGAGGAGGTGAAGTCCAAAATAGAGGGGATGGAGCCTGCACACCAAAGGGAAATACAGGTGCCAAAGGATGAAGTAGCAGAAGCCGGCAGAGAACTCTATCAGTGATCTCGAAGACATTCAAACAGACCTTAGCAAGCAAGAAAGACAGGAACAATAAATAGAAGATAACCTGAAATTATTGACAGAAACGATGAAGAGGAATAATATTAAAATAATTGGCCTTCCAGAGCACAACACACCACCCAAGTCGACAGCCAAGATAATGAAGGAATTTCTGGAAGAAAACTTTCCCACCTAAGTGAGTGAGAAACCGGCAGTCATACAGGAAGCAGAAAGGACACCAACTAGACTAAGCCCCAAAAAGAAGTCACCAAGACATAAAAAAGTTAAAATAACCAATTTTGAGAAAAATGAGAAAAGATTTAAGAGCAGCAAGAAAAGGAAAGATAGTCACATACAAATAGCTCAGGTAACAATTTGCTCAGAACTATCAGCAGACACTATGAGGAGGAGAAAAGAGTGGAGCAGCAGCTGCCAAAAACTGAAAGAAAAATACGCCTCCCCAAGAATCCTTTATTCTGCCAAATTACCCAATAATATAGATGGGAATATAAGGGTCTTCCAGAATCAGGAAAGAGTCAAACAAATATGCTGCTAGACAGCCACCATGCAGAAAATACTGGCTTACTCACTATAGCCAGAGGGTCAATTTCCACAAAGCACAATCAGGAAACCACCATATAGCCCATCTCCATCCAAAAGCCAACGTGCCAACAATTACAAAGAGAACAGGGCCTCAAAGGGAAAAGAAGACAAGATAAAAACTCCCCACATAAACACAGCACACGGCTATGAAGGGAGACAGGAAAACACCCAAAATGCAAAACATGATATGACGAAAATTAATTCACAGATTGTGATAGTAACTCTAAATTTCAGTGGACTCGATTCATTAAAAGACTTGCAGACTGACTTAGAAAGCATAATCAAACTATCTGTTGCCTGCAGGAGACAAATCTTAAGCTCATAGACAAAAAAATAAGCTACAAATAAAAGGCTGGTGGAAAGTATAGCAGGCAAATGGCATCTTAAACAAAGAAGGGGTGGCAAGCGTAATCGCTCACAAAATGGACTTCAAGTTTCCAACCATAAAAAGTGACAAGGAGGGTCACTTTATAATGCTCAAAGGTTCAGTAAACTAGGAACCAGTTAGCATATTGAATATTTATACACCCAACAATGGAGTGGCAAATTTCATCAAACTATTAAAAAGATGAATAAAGAAATCACAGATTCAACAATCATAGTAGATGACTTTAATATTCCACTGAGAAAGACAGATCACTGGGAAAGAAGCTCAGCAAAGAGGCTATAGAACTAAACAATATAATTAGGCAACAGGGTCTGATAGACATTTATAGTGCTTTCCATCCAAACGCAAAAATATTCACATTGTTCTCAATCCTACGTGGATCATTTTCAAGAATAGTCCACATGCTGGGACACATATTAAGTCTCAGTAAATTCAAACACAGATTATTCAGACATCTTTCTCAGATTACCATGACATACAGCTGGAGATTGATGTAGGACACCCAGAAAATCAAGAACAATCAATTGGGGAAGGGGCAACAATCTCCTGTGACATGAATGAGTACAGGCCCAGATTAAAGGGGATGTTAGAAAGTTTCTGGAAATGAGAATGAGAATATAATGTACCAAACTTATAGATACTGTGAAGGCAGTTCTCAGAGGTAGCTTGTTATCAAAGGATATATGAAAAAGAAGGGAGACTTATGACAGATACATTATCACAAAACATTCACCAACCAGAACAGAATCAACAGAACCCCTCCAATAGCAAAAGAAAAGAAATAATATATCTGGGCAAAGGTAAACCAGTGGGAAGACAAGAGAATGATGCAAAATATAAATGCAGCAAAAATCTGGTTCTATGGAAGTACCAACAGAATTGACAGACAACCCAACCAAGGAATGAAAGGAGCAGACATCAATATCCAGTATGAGGGGTGAAACAGGGGTAATTACAATAGACCCCAATGAGAATAAAAGGATAATCACAAAGTTCTATGAAGGACTGTATTCTAATGAATTCGCAAAAGGGGAACACATGGGTAAATACTTGGAAAAAGTGTCCCTCCCTAAACTATCCCAGATAGAAGTCAAGAACCTCAACAAACCCTTAACAAAAGAAGACATAGAGAGGGTTATCATGAAGCCATCAATAAAACCAGAAAAAAAATGGAATATTTACCTGTGTTTTATTGACTATACAAAGGCTTACATCTCTAAAGACTATAAAAAATTATAGATAATAGATGGATAGAAATTCTAGAATTCTTACTTGTTCTCCTACAGAAACTACATAGACCAAGAGGCTATCATTTGAACAGAACTAAAGGGTGTTGTGTGGTTTAAATTCAGGAAAATGTATTCATCAAGGATGTCTCTTTTCGCTATAATTATTCAGTCTGTTTACTCTGCAAATAGTTTCAGTTGTTGGACTATATGAGGAACAATTTGTCACCAGGATTAGAGGAAGATTTATTCACAGTTTGAGAAATGAAGATGACACAGACTTGGTAGCTGAAAATGAAAAAGAACCGAAGCACTTAATGATGAATATCAAAGATTACACCTCAACACAAAGAAAACAAATACTTCACAAGTATCCTGGTATGCAATATTGTAGCAAAATGAACAAACACTGAAATAGAATGTATTTTCCTTTTATCCTGGCATCCAAATTCAAGGCCCACAGATCAAAGAAAACTACAGTCAAAAAAAATCTAATTTTACTGGGAAAATCTTCTATCAAAAATTTCTAAATGTGTTAAAGAGTAAAGACTTCCCCCTGAAGGCTGAGGTACAATGGACCAAAGCCATAGTATTTTTATCTCACATGCATGCAAAATCAGAACAATAAGTATGGAAGTTCAGAGCAGAATGAATGTCTTTGAATTAGGATGTTGGAGAAGAATATTAAATGGGCCATTGACTGCCTGAGAACAAAGAAATCTGTGCATAAAAAGGACAATTAGAACATTGCTTATACATGAGGGCAGCCAATCTTTGTCTCATGTATTTTGGGCATGCTTTAAGAAAGAACACTAAGCCTGATAAAGTGGTAACAAAAAAAGGAAGACCTCAGCGAGAGGGATTTAAACACTTGCTGTGTCAGTGGGCTGTAACATAGTAAGGATTTTGATAATAGTGCTGAATCACAAGCTTATCATTCTGTTTTGCATGGGGATGCTAGAAATCAAACCAATAAAAATAGGCATCTAATGCAAGGAAGAATAGAAGTAAGAAAAAGGATCTCATTATATGATGTAGTAAAATCATCTGAAAGTATCCTGCTATTAAATACTTTCAGTAAACAATTCTGCTATGCATAGAACTATGCTACGTAATATGCTCTAGTCCCTGCCATCAAGGCAATACTGACTCACAGTGACCCGCTGTGGGTTTCTGAGATTGTACCAGAGTATGGTAGTAGAAAACCCAGGCTTCCTCCCACAAATCTCATGGTAGTTACTGACAACCAAATAGATCACAGCCCAAAGTATAACTACTACTGGGCCTCCTATACAGTATTAAAGCCACTCCAAACCAAGCTCACAGCCATGGAGCTGATGCTAACCGCGGCCCTCTAGGATAGGCTAGATCTGCCCCTGTGTGTTTTCAAGGCTGTAAGACTGTACAGGAGTAGAAAGTTTCATCTTTGAGTCAGAGATGAGCTGGTGGTTTTGAACTACCAACCTTGAGGTAAGCAGCACAATGCTTGCCCCACTACTCCATTAGGGCTCCTGCGCTAGCCATTAGCCACAGAACCACTTAGATTTTGTTTTGAATTAGTTAAAATTTAATTGGTTTGATTTTATAAGTCATCACACTAGCTACCAGAGACGGAGAAACTGAATATTTAATTTAAAACAATTTTAATCAACTTATACTAGACAACATAAATATAGTGCATATCCACCACAGAATATTCTATTGAACTGTGTTGGTGTACAAGAGCAGTTGAGAATCATTTTCTATATAGAACAAGAGAGTAACTATATAAGTCTTTCTGGCCTTTGGGTTCTGGTCATGGTTCTTTAATTTTACCCCTGTAGCCCAAAATCAGCCAAAGAGAATATATAAGTGAATGGATATGGTATGCTTTGATAACATTTGATTATTTTATTTAACAAACTAAGTGCCCAGATAAACAATTAAAAACAGGTGGGCAGGTCACAATAACCCATGTTTCCCAATCCAGTTCTAGAAGTACATTGCAGAAGAAAGAAGTCTCCATCAGTTCTTGTTGTCCAGAAAAGAACCTGGAACTACTTCTTTAATACTGTTATCAAATATCTGTGTTCCAAATTTTTGTTACTCAAATGATCTACATCACGAGATACAGAGGAACAAAATCTAGAACTGCTCTATCACTGTCTCATGCCCACCTATCCCTACACACGCCAATCCTAGAAATGATTTTTCTAACAGAAAAATTAACTCAACTTATGAAGGGACAGGGAACAAACAGCTTAAGCTATCTTCATTCTTAGTACTTGTGTGTTCTTCATACTTTATAAAATGCTACAGCATTACTCTTGGAATTTTAATGATAGTCTTCTATCAGTTCAAGTACCCCAGATACTTTTAAACACATTTATGCCCTAATTAAAATATATCTACCACTATACTTAATTGCATTTAATTAAATATGTAGGCTTATTTTATGATTTAATACATTATAGGAATGCATCACATATATAGTGATAAGTGTACAACATATAATGATACATGTATAGAAGCATAACATTTATCATTAGTTATATAGGGTACATTTATGTGACAGAAATACACATATAAGTAAAAATTGCTACAGGGTTCCAATTCATACATGCACAGATTTATTCCAGACAAAGCATGCTTAAACATGTTTCTGTGTAGAAAAGCAGATGCACACTAATAATTTGTTTTAGCTTTATCAAGCAAGGTACCTTCAAGAAAAAGAAAGAACAAGACTAAACCAAGCAGTGCTTATGAAAGAATCTACAGAACCAATTAAATGCACAGTAGAGGGATCTTATCAAAAGGTTTTGGTGATGGGGAAGACTCCAAAGGGATCAGCCTATTTGATGTTCTAGACTCTAGAATTACCACAGTGACATATTATGAATACATCTTGAGAAAAATCCCAACCTTCAATAGTGACAGAAACCCTTGAAGCTTTATAATATATTTTTGTTTGTTTATTGGTATATGAAACCCTGGATTGATGAACCTGGCATAGTAGAGATAATAAAATAAGGAATTCATTAGTGGAGGTGGGTTGTGTTCAGTGGTGGCGGCAGGAGAAAGAGAAGATGATGCTAAGGAGTCCTTGAAACATAAGAAATGTTTGGGAACTGATTGTGGTAGCAAACATACAATTCTACTGGATGTGATTGCACTATGGAAAGATATGCTATAGATTTACTCCCAATTAGTAATACAATAAAAGAAAAAAAGACTAGGATAGTGGTGCTGAGGAATTTTTTCCCCAAACATGACATATATAACTGTGTATGTATATACTTATATATATGAAGTATATATATATATATATATATATATATATATACTTCAAGGGTAGTAAGGTTTGTCATCTAAGGATCTCAGTGGTACCCAAGTCAACTTAAAGTCCTGCTTTTGCCCATTTAGATTTCTTTTTGTTCCCCAAACTTAAAGAACATTTAAAGGAAAAATGGTTTTAATCCTTTGATGATGCCAGAACTTATATTTTTTAAATGATCATTGTATTAGGGGCTCATACAAATCCATACATCCATGCATTGTGTCAAGCAAATTTGTATATTTGTTGCCATCATCATTTTCTTTCTACTTGAACCTTTGATATCAGCTCTTCATTTTCTCCCTCACTTCTCCACCCTCCTTCCCTCATGGACCCTTGACAATTTATAAATTGTTCTTCTTCTTTCATGTCTTACACTGTCCAATGTCTCCACTTACACACTATTCTATTGTCTATCCCCAGGGAGAGGGGTATATGTAGATCACTGCAAGTGGTTCCCCCTTTCTCCCCCACCTTCCCCTTCCCCTCCTGTTATCGCGATTCTCATTATTGATCCTGAGGTGTTTATCTGTCCTGGATTCCCTGTGTTTCTACTTCTTATCTATACCAGTGTTAATCTTCTGGTCTAGCCAGATTTGGGAGGTAGAATTGGAATCATAATAGTGGGGGAAAGGAAGCATTAGGTAACTCGAGGAAGGTTGCATGTTTAGTTGATGCTATATTGCATGCTAACTGGCTAGTCTCCTCCCTGAAATCCTCTGTAAGAAGATGTCCAGTTGCCTACAGATGGGCTTTGGGTCCTCACTCCACTCTCCTCCTCATTCACAATGAAATGATTTTTTGTTCTTTGATGCCTGATACTTGATCCCTTTGACACCTTGTGATCACACATGCTGCTGTGCTTCTTCCCTGTGGTCTTTTTTGCTTCTCAGTTAGATAGCTACTTGCTTATCTTGAAACCTTTAAGACCCCAGATGCTATATCTTTTGATAGCAGGGCACCATTAGCTTTCTTCATCATATTTGTTTATGCACCTGCTTTGCCTACAAAGATTTTGTTGGGACAGTGAACTTCATTAAATGGCAATTTAATAGAAAAAAGTGTCCTTGTATGGAGGGAGTACTTGAGTAGAGATCCCATGTCTATCTTCTACATTAATACTAGACCTATAAATATATACATATAGAGCTACTTTTCCCATCATCATATACAAATATATTTACATATGTACATGCCTATGTACAATTTTGTACATGCTTATATTTAGACCTCTAGAAATATTCTTTGTCTCTGAGTTCTTTCCTCTATTCTCTTTACTTTCCTCTTGTTCTCATATCTTGTCCAGCCCTCATTTGTGTTTCAGTAATTCTTATCAGTTACATTGCCCTTGATCAAGCCCTAGTAGGCCTCCCACGGTCATTTTGTTGTGGTGCAATTAGAAGAGTACAGAATCCTTCTAAGAAGGTTTCAAAATATGGATATTCTCATGAGATGTTGAACCCTTGTCTTCAGAAGTATATAGATACAGGTGGAGTATATGGTGGAAAACAGTAGGTTCTCATTTTGATGTTTTGATATAATAAATGATTGGAACTCAACCAGTTCCCTAGAAGACAGATCTAAAATTATGTTTTGATGAAAATTCTAACTTAGAATCCCAAAGGCCAACTTTGATTTTTCACTTTGGGTCACTATAAATTAAAAATCAACTCAATAGTATATAGTGACTATAGTAGGTCATATGAACAATTTCTTATTGAAGCTCATTTGTAGCAAAGCAAAGAGGAGGCATTTTCTAGCATTGTGGTCAACAGGCATTTATTGATCATGGAATACATGACAGTAATAAGTAGAAAACAAAATATTCTTTATTCCAAGATTCCTTGAAGCTCCCACCTTATGAAGTGATGTTATGATTGTCTCCATCTTTGTTCCTTTTTGTACTGTGGGAAAGAGCCTGGGAACACCTCTCTCCCTGAATTGAAATGCTATTATTAATACATTGTAGACAAGACAGGCAGATCTATGAACCTAATAGTATGCACACAAACAAAAAACAATAGGGGAAAAGAGTAATAAAAGATAAAGGTATGTTAAAAATGAAAGCCCCCCCCCCGTGGGTAATGAATATAAATCATTGCCCATGTTTATGGTGGATGATGGTCTCCCAAAGGTTATTCTCAATATACTGGTGTCAGGACAATTCCTTCCTCCTTCACCAAACTAAGATAGAGTTCTGGGCTTCTTCAGACAGCAGTCATCTCCTGCTAAGCCATATACTTCACTTTGTGCCCATTAGTGGCTATTATGTCCATTAGTAGCTAGGGAGACAGATTATAGCATGCCTGTGCACCTAGCAACAAGGAAAACCTTTGTCACACAGTAATGGAATAAAAGAGGTGGGCAAATTGAGGCAAAATAAGTAATAATATTATCTAGGAGCAGGTCATTTACCATGAAGAGATGAATGGTAACATAGAACTATGGTAATGTGTTATTTCTGAGTAATAGAGAGGTGCCAAAAAATATCAGAACCTTGTGAGACTCAGTTGAATGTCTTGAATTATATTTTCCCAAAAGATATGTTAAAGCCCTATCCCCTATGAATGTGAACTTGATGGGGGAAATGGGCTTTTTCTTTTCAGATCTATCAGATAACCTAGGTAATATAGGAGTAGCATGGTTCTTATCCAACCCCTTCTGAGTTCTAAATTAAAATAGAAACTTAAATAGGGCCACACACAGATCAGAAGACACACATCAGACAATAAAGAGGAGGATGGATGAATCTATGAGTGGGAGGGAAACACCCAGGACTGTGGGAAGTCCCCTGACATACGGAAGGAGGTATGGAATGAGGCCTCTTTTCACAATCCAGACAAAATCAACGTGGTTGTGATGATCGTCTGCAATTTTAGCATCCAGAAATATATAAGAAAATGAATTTCTCTACTTCAAAGATACCCACTTTGAGGTACAAGGGTAAATAAAAAGTATTCCCACAAAGGTTCTAGTTCATACATGTAAGAGGTTTATTTCAAACCTCCTAAATATGTCTAGGTGGTGAGAACATAGAGCAGGCAATGTCTCCGTGTAATACATTTTTCTTACTCTTGTTAACAACAACAAAGCCAAAGGTGCTAAGAACCAGAGTAAAAAATTCAAAGGGCAATTACATACAGCATATTTTAAACTACAAAACTTCAAGAAAAAATTCAAACCTGAGTTGCAATATTGAAAGATTCTATGGGTAAAATAATTGGATGGCACAGGAAGTAGCAAAAGAAGAGAGAAAGACTATACAGAGTCACTGTGCAAAAAAAGGAAACACAGCTACCCAGCAGTCAATCATTGCAAGAGGTAGCATATGAGCAAGAGTCAATGATGGGGATGAAAGAAATTCAAGCACCCCTGAACACATTAGTCAAGAGCAAGTCTCCAAGAAGTATAGCAATTGAAGTGTTTCAGCAAACTGATAGAGCACTAGGTACACTCAGCAGTTTATTACAGGAAATTTGCAAAGCAGCTATTGTCAAGTGACTGGAAAGGTGACCCAATGCAATGATCAAACTTTAGAACCATGGTTCTCAAATTCTTTAAAGCTGTAACTCTTTAATACTGTTCTTCATATTGTGATGACCCCCAAACATAAAATTATTTTCATTACTATTTCCTAACTGCAATTTTGCTACTGTTATGAATTGGGCGACTCCTTATGAAAGGATCTTTCAACTCCCAAAGGGGACATTACCCACAGGTTGAGAACTGTTGTTATAGAACAATATTACTGATATTACATGCCAGTAAAATTTCCTGAAGAATGACTAACAACTGTAGTAGTATATTTATAGGGACAGGGAGCTGCTAGAGGATCAGGACACTTTCAAAAGAGCATATGGAAGACAGACTAGTGTTGGTGATATCAGATGGATCTTTTCTGAAAGCAGAGAATATGAGAAAGATGTGTACTTGTGTTTTATTGAGCATGTCAAGTCACTCAACTTAGTGAATCATAAAGAAGAATGAGAATACCAGGACACTTCATTGTGTTTATTTGGAACTTGCACACAATTCAACAGGCTATTGTGGGAACCGAATAAGGGAACATTTCATGGCTCAAAATCAAATATATCTTTCAGGATTATATCCTGTCACCATACTTATTCAATTTGTCTGTTGAACAAATAATCAGAGAATTTGGATTATATGAAGAAAAATATGTCACCAGGATTGGAGGAAGGATTGTAATTAACTTTTGATATTCAGATAATACAGCCTTGCTTCATGAAACTGAAGAAGCCTTTAAGCACTTGCTGATAAAAAGTAAGGGTTTCAGATAACAGTATGGATTACAAGTCAATGTAAAGAAGATAAAAATACTCATCAATGGACCCATAGTCAGATCATGATAAATGAAGAACAGATTAAAATTGTCAAGAATTTTTCCTTGCTTAGATCCACAACCATTGCCCATGGAACCAATAGTCCATAATCAAAAGATACATTGCATTAGGTTACTCTGATGCATGAGACCTATTTAGAGTATTCGGTGTACCTGACTTATGCCATGTTATTTTCAATTGCTGCATATGCACATCTTAAAGTTGAACATTGAATAAGAAAAATTGATGAAGAATCAATGTATTTGGAGTATAGTGCAGGAAAACAATCTCGAAAGTGCCATAGACGGTTTAAAGGACAGACTGATGGGTGTTAGAAGAAGTACTGCCAGAGTTCTCCTTAGAGGCTAGGATGGTGAGACTTTATCTTACATACTTTGGACATTTTGTCAGAAGAGTCTAGACCAGGGAGAAGGACATCATGCTTGATAAAATTGAAGAAGACAGCAGAACAGAGGCAGTCCCTGAAGAAGATAGACTGATATAGTGACTGCAACAACGGCCCCAAGCATAGGAACATTTCTGAGAATAGTGCGAGATTGGGCAATGTTTCTTCTGTTCTGCACAGAGTCTTTATGGGTCATAGCCAACTCAACGGCACCAACTAACAACTAAAACTTGCCATAGAGTCGATTATGACTCAGGGACTATCTAGTGTTCTGAAAGTCTCATTTTGCTCAATGCTAGCCATCGTTTGTAGCCTACAGAGTTGAATGTCAATTCGTTGCAATGTGGTGGTTTGTATGTCGCTATTATGCTGGGAGCTATGTCACCAGTATTTGAAAAACCAGTAGGCCTTCAGTCTGTGGGTTGAGACACCTTTGGGGATAAAAGGGATTTCCCAATTTGTAACAGTTGTGAAATTACAGTTATATATAGCAACAAAATAATTTTTATGGTTGGGGTCACCACAACATGAGTGACTGTATTAAAGGGTCACAGTATTCAGAAGATTGAGAACCACTGCAGTAGGGTCATTCAAGTTGAACCTATTTCAGCAAAGTTTCCAAACTAACAACAGACTATAGAGAAGGAATAATCAGTCCATATCTGTGGAATTGGCTACTGAAACTCTTATGAATAGGAACAGAAGATTGGCAGAACATCCTATAATTATTTAGTTTTCATTGGGAAACATATATTTAGCTCTAAAGCATCCTTCTTGAGTCTACAGACTTCTTTACATTTCCAAAACTCAAAGAATATTTTAATAGAGCAGGAACCGAGTCCATCAAATATACCAACATGGGTGTTTCATTGTGGCATGAACTGAATATGGCAGACTTCTTCACAGCAGGGTTTAAAAATGGAAACATCATCTTCAGAATTATATAAACTTAGAATGATGGCATATTGAAAAACAATGGCTTCATAATTTCTATATTCTTGTTTAATAAATATTTGCACTAAGCTGTGTAAATGTTTCAAATGTGTTTTTGGTATATCATTATTGTGATCCTTGGATGCTTCAGTCATCTGATAGTGAGGTGCTGTCTAACTCAGTGTTTCTAATCCTGTGGGTCACAATCACTTTGAAGATTGAACGACCCTTTCACAGGGGTTGCCTCATTTATAACAGTAACAAAATTATAGCTGGGAAGTAGCAATGAAGACTATTTTGTGGTTGGGGGTCACCACACCATGAGGAACTATATGAAAGGGCCCCGGAATTAGGAAGGTTGAGAACCACTGATCTAACAGGACAAAAGGAAATATAAAGGTTTTACCTTTTTTCCATCATGATCCAATTGTCAGCTGTATTTTCAAAATTTAGTTAGGATACTGGTTAGATCACTTGTGCTTTACTATTTTATGTAGGTCTCACTCAAAATACCTGATTATCTCACTCTAGTACTGATGTGCTCTTTCTCAAAACTCCAATTTATCTTTCATAGTTTGTATCTGATTCTGATTAAGTTTAGTAAGAACTGAAGCCTCTATCTCTGATTTTTTTTCAGATATTCAATAAATGCATAGTTTATTATTATATTTAATGTGTTAAAGTACACATTTCTATGATCTCCAATAATTACTTTTACCTATTGCCAAGTGCTAGCATCTCAGTCAGTTTGTCATTTTGTGGTGGTTTGCTGTGGTGCTGGAAGCTAGTCAACTGGTATTTCATATACCAACAGGGCCACTCAAAGTGAATAGGCTTCACAGAATCTCTTGACTCAGAAGGAATCAGCTATTTCAGAACAAAGAGAATGTGAAAAACCTATGTGTAGACTGAAATATTTTCAGTACCTGAAAATGTCATGAATAACAACAGAACATTGCCAGACATGTCAGAAGACACTCAAAAGTTGAGCCCCTCATGTCAGAAGACACTCAAAATATGATTGAGGAAGAACTACCTGCTCAAAATAAAGTTGACCATAATGATACTGATGGAATAAAGCCTTTGAGACATTCCTTTACTGATGGGGCAAGACTCAAAGGTAAACAGCTGTGAATGTCAATGAATAATTGGAACTTGGAATATATGTTGTATGAATGTAGGATAATTGGAAGTTATAAAAAATGAAATGGAACAGTTTGAAATCAATATACTAGACATTTGCAATTTGAAATGGACTTGTTTGTGACATTTTGAAAAAGAAAATCATATTTTGTTATGCAAGGAAGGACAAAACCAAGAGGAATGGTATTGCATTTATCATAAAAATGGATGGTCTTCGAATTCAATTGAATCATTATTCAAATTTATACACCCACCACTAAAGTTAGTGATGAAGAAATTGAAGGATTCTACCATCGTCAAATTAATCAAACTTACAATCAAGATATATTGATAATTACTGGCAAGTATAATGAAAAAGGTGAACGCAAAGAAGAGTAGTTAGACATTTTGGTGTTAGAAATTTTGGTGATAGAAAGAAAGCTGGGGGTTGTATGATAAAATTTTGCAAGGCCAGTGGCTTCATAGAAAATACCTTTTTCTAACCACATAAAAGATGTTTAAACATGTGAACTTCTCCAGAGAGAATAAAAATAAATCATACTCACTGTATCAGTGAAGAGACCATGAAGAAGCTCAACTGTGGTGCATACCATCATTGTCCATATGTTAGGCCAGGTTGAAGTTGAAGAAAATATAAACTAGCCCACACAAGCCAAAAGATGATCTTAAGTATATTCCACCAAAATTTAGAGAATTTGATGTATTAAAGACTAATGACAACAAGAACATGAAAGAAAGGTCAGAAAAAAAAACAGTAAAGAAGAAAAGATACAAGTGACTGCAGAGATTCTGAAACTTACTTTTCATCATAGAGCACCTAAGAAAATGGGGAAAAAATGACATCAAAGAACTGAATAGAAAATTTCAAAGCAAAGCTTGAGAAAACAAAGCCAAATATTAGACTGAAATGTGGAAATGCTTAGAATTAAAAAAATCAAAAGGGAAGAACATGCTACAACATTAAGAAATCAAGTTGTAAGAATGAAAGAGTACATGGGCAAAATATAGAATGATGCAGGAAGCATCCAAAGATGATAAAAAGAATGCACAGTTACTGCATGTGTTAGTCCAGGTAGACTAGAGGAACAAATTTCAAAGACACGCATATGGATATAAAGGTTTTATAAATGGATTTATATTCAAGAGGAACAGGACATTGAGAAAACATCCCAGCCCAGTCCAGCTCAAAATCACAAGGACGATATTAACCCATATGTCCAAAATCAGTCCATAAAGTCTCCTTCCAACTCACAAAGTCACAGGTCAGTGGGTGCACAGTCCCGTTGCTGGCAGGGGTCTCCCCATGGCTCCTTGCTTCCAGGGCTCAGGTCCATCAACAGCATGCTATTACTGCTTCAGAGGTCTGCCTTCATCAGGGCAAAGCCGTGCGGTCTCTCCGCTGGCTCCTCCAACTTCTCTGAGACTGCATCTTGTCTTTTCCACGATTAAGCATCTCTGAAACTAACTCCCAAAAACTGGGGTAGATAGCTTCTCATGTTCACGAGGGAAATATCGCGAGATTTCCCAGAAGTCTCAGGAGAAAGTCATGCCCACACAGAGGCCTCATTGGCTACTCAATGGCTGTCTCCAGATTAACAGGTCAGACTCCACCCATACATCTCAATCATAAGAGTAACATAAGCACATGACTGCAACACTGCATCAAAGAGAACTGACAATCCACCATCTCAAGAGGTAGAGCAAGAGCCATGCTACCAAATGAATAAATTCAAGCTCCACTGAAAGCATCAGTCAAGGGGCTGAGTCCTGGTGGCGTAGTGGTTGTGCGCGGGACGGCGGCCCACTGGGATGGAGGTTCAATTCCAGCTCCACAGGAGCAAAGACTGGGCCTCCTACTCCCACCACACGGGCAGTGATGCCCCCCCCCAAAAAAAAAAGAAAAAGAAAAAGAAAGAAAACATCAGTCAAATTAAGCCTTCATGGATAAATGAAACAGCAATTTGAAGGTTTGAGCAAGCTGATGAAATACCGAAGCACTCACTCATCAATGCCAATAAATTTGGAAGACAGCTACTTGATCAACTGACTGGATGAGATTAATTTTTGTACCCATTCCAGAGAAAGGAAGTCCAACAGAACACTCAATTATGGAACAATATCATTGTTATCACGTGCCAAAATTTTATAGAAGATCATCCAAAAGCAAGCATATATTGTCAGGGAACTGCCAAGACAGTGCTATTGGGAAAACTCAAGTGTACCACTGGTTTTCTCATTTCAAAAGAAGTGAAATGTCGATTGGTGACAAACCACGTTTGGACATCCCTCAACTTCCCCAATGGACAAAGATGTCAACTCAGTGCGTTTGGAGTTTATTCCACAAGTCAGACTATTACTCAGACTTCCTATGTAGAGGTTCTTAAAATATTTCATAACAGTGTACAGCAAAAAAAGGTGTGTTCTGAGCCAGACAGGGGGCTGGTTTTGCCACCAATCAATGCACGGGCTCACACAGGCATCCCTGTGCACCAGTTTGGGGCAAAGATCAGCATGCCTCGCTGACCCCACACCTTACTCACCTGACTTCCCATGCATTATGTTTTTGTTTCCACAGATGTAGAGAAGCATGAAAGGTCAGCGACTTGGGGATGTAGAAGAGGTAAAGGAAAAAAACATGGAAGGTATTATCAGTCCTCCAAACCGTTGAGGTTGCAAAAAATGCTTTCAAGAATGGAATCCCACATTTGACAAATGCATTACATGTAATGGAGATTTCTTTGAGGATAGTAAGGTTGTTTAATTAAAAAAAAAAAACTTAATTCAGAGCCTTGAAAAAGTCTTTTTTGTACTGGACCTTCACTCATATATAGGGCTGCTATGAATTGTAACCGATTCCAGAGAACCTAAAAATGAAACCTTACAAGCGAATCTTTACTTGAATGTAATCGAAGTTCAGATTCACTGCCATCAAGGTGTGCAGATAGGAACTGTTCTTGTGAGTTTCCAAGACTCTAGCTCTTTATCAGTGTAGAAAGCCCCCTTTTCTTCAGGAGAATGGCTGGTATTTTTTTATGCTCAGATTCTTAGATAAGCCAATGATTTACCTACATGATCAAAATGTCAAATAGGATTGCAAACATTAATTCACTTTCTAATAGCTGTTTCCTATTTCAGAAGCCCCGATGGTTTCACTTTGGGCTGTGATCTGAAAGAATTGAAAATTGCAAGCACCAGCAACCCCACAGCAGAAAGACAGTTTTTCATACTCAGATAGAGAGTTACAGTCTTGGAAACTCACAGAGCCAGTTCTGCCTTATCTTTTAGAATTGCAGTGAGGTTGCTTTGTTTATTTGCTATATTTTTGCTACAAATAGCAACAGATGAATGCGATGTTTTTACTATATTTTCAATAAAAATATTTTTACCACTAAAAATATACAAGTAATGTAGTTTTGAATAAAAAACAACTGGTTTCATTTTTGTTCTTTCTGCTTCATATACTTTTAATATTTCTTTCCATGGAGCATGTGAGATTTTTCTCATTGGAGAAAGAGATGAAAGGATTAGTAAAGAAATTAAAAAGGAAAAGCAGAACAGTTCCTTAGTCTTTTTAGCAAACCATAGCTGTATACAAATATAGGTAATTGTTTTAATGCCATCTTTTAAAAAGGTAATTTTCATGGAAGGAAAAAATAATCCTACTTTCTGAAAAGAAAAAGTTAATATACAGATCCAAACCTATAAAAATATGACTGATTTGGGGCTTGTTTGTTTTTTAATTTAACCACAGGTACAATTGTAGGTCATTTGCTATATCCAGAACAAAATATATCCTAAAGAGAAAGTAATGTTTCTTTAAAGTAGACATGCATTCGCTAATATATTTATAACTGGCAATACATTTGCAAGGATGTTTGTTTTTGTTTTTGTAGATAGGTGTTTTGGAGTGACATTTCATATTTAAGCAATTTTAATGTGTAATATATTACTTTTAAATTCTTTATTTAATCATTTTATTGGGGGCTCTTACAGCTCTTATCACAATCCATACATCTATCCATTGTATGCAAAGGACATTGGCATATTTGTTGCCATCATCCTTCTCAAAACATTTTCTTTGTACTTAATCCCTTAGTATTATCTCCTCCTTTCCACACTCCCTCCTTGCTACCCCCACCCTCATGAACTCTTGAAAATTTATAAATTATTATTATTTTGTCATATTATACACTGTTCAATGTTTCCCTTCACCCACTTTCCTGTTGTCTGTACCCCAGGGAGAAGGTTATGATCTTTGTACTCCTTGTACTTCCCCCTTTCTACTCCACCATCCTTCCACCCTCCTGGTTTCACTGCTCTCACCACTGGTCCTAATTCCTGAATTCCCCATGTTGCTGGTTCCTATCTGTACCAGTGTACATCTTCTTGTCTAAAAGGATTTGTAAGGTAGAATTCAAATTATGATAGGGGGAGGGAGGAAGCATTTAAGAACTAGAGGAAAGTTGCATATTTCATCATTGCTACATTGTACCCTGACTGGCTCAACTCCTTTCCATTACCCTTCTGTAAGGAGATGTAGCTTCCCATGCAGATGGGCTTTGGATCCTCAATCTGTACCACTCCCTCTCATTTATAATGACATGATGTCTAGTTCTTTGATGCCTGATACCTGATCCATTCAATGTCTCATGGTCACACAGGCTGGTGTGCTTCTTCTATGTGGGCTGATTTGCTTCTGAGCCAATTATTTAACTTCAAACTTTGACACCAAATGCAATATCGTTTGATAGGTGGGCACCATCAGCTCTCTTCACCACACTTGCTTATGCACACCTTTATCTTCAATGATCATATAAAGAAGGTGGGCACACAATGATGTGATTTTTGTTCTTTGGTGACTAACTAATTCCATTGACCCCTCATTCTCACAGGATGGTGTGGTCCTTCCATGTGGACTTTGCTGCTTCTGGGCTAGATGATTGCTTGTTTACTTTCAATCCTTTAAGAGCCATATACTATATCTTTGATAGCTGGGCACAACCAGCTTTCTTAACCACTTTTGCTTGTGCACACATTTGTCTTCAGTGATTGTGTCAGGAAGGTGAGGATCAAGGAATGCCACATTAGTAGAACAAAGTGTTCTTGCATTGAAGAAGTACTTGATTGGAGGGTCAATGCCCATCTGCTGCCTTAATACTAACCCAATAAGCATATGCATGTAGATCTATTTCCCCATTATCATACATAAATATATTCACCTATGTACATGCCAGTTTTTAGAGCTCTGTAAATACCCTTTACTCCTCAGTTATTTTCTCTATTTCCTTTTATTTTTCTTTTGTCCCACTATTCTGATCAGCATTCACTTAGGTTTCAGTAATTTCTCTCTATTATATTACTCTTGATCAATTTCTATCTTGCCTCTCACACCTGTCTTGTCACTGATTTTGAATCAATTGTACTCTTATCATTGGGTTGGTCGATGCCACCTGCTTTCTCCCACCTCCCCATCCTTCATGTCCCCCCCCGAGAACCAGCAGTTCCATTATTTTCTCCTCCAGACTGTTCATCCAGTCTATCTTATCTAGGTAGACCTGCAGAGATAGCAAAATATACAACAAAACAAGGAATCCTAAGATGAAGAGACCAAATAAAATAAAATGATGACAACAAAAGAAGCTCAATGTCCAAAAAATATACAAATAAGTAAAAATAATAAAATTAAAATAACAAAATTAAAACCTGTAAATAATTCAAGGTCTCTTCATTGATCTCCCGGAGTGTCCCCCAGTTTAGTCAAATGGGATGCTAGATTCTGGCCCCAAAGCATTATCTTTGACACTCCCTTAGGAACTCCATGCTCTTCTCCCCCTGAAGCTCTGCTGCATGCCCTCAGTGTTTTGTCTGGGTGTGGTGGAGCCTGACAGTGTACAATTCCAACTCTACTTTTCCATAGTTGTCCCCAATGAACCTTGAATCAGTGAGGGATGTCGTGGATCAGAGAAGGGCCAGCCATATGGTCCTCTCTGTGCACTGACAGTTCTGAGTAGTAATATCGTTCAGTGGGCCAGAGTTCACTCCAATTTCTCTTCTTCCCCCTTCATTTGTTCTCCTGTTCTCTGGTCAGGCATGTCTGACTCCCCAAGCTGCAGCTTCAGTCCTGTCCTCCAAAGCAAACTCCCCTGGGGGGGTGGGGCAGCCGTCCATATAGTTGGGTTTGGGGTTGAGCCTCAGACCCCTCCACTGGCTTCACGCTCCATTCCATCTCACTGCATTCATATCCCATTCATATCTTCTTTCCCTGTGGAGATAAAAATAATACTCTCCCCTTGGGTGGGTTAGTACTTCATTCCCCCTCTACACATCACCATCTTCCCCCACCAACCTCAGTCTACCACATGTAGCCCTGGATTTGGTCTGGCCCCTCCAATATTTCCTGGGTCTCCCCCAGGAATTTCTGTATATACCAACTTTTTCCCTATGTCCCTTTTGCATTTTTTTTAAAAAAATTATCTCAGCGGACTCATGTTATATATGTCCTTTTGCACACAACTTACTTCACTTAGCATAATTTCCTTCAGTTCTTCCCATGTGTTGAGGTACTTCATGTGTTCATCGCTGCTTTTCAGTGATGCATAGTGCCCCATTGCAGGCATTTACCACAGCTTTTTAATCCAGTCGTCATTTGAAGGAAATTTGAGTTGTTTACAACTCCTTGAAATTGTGAACTTTGCCACAATGAACACTGGAACACAAATGTCTGGCGATGATTTGTTTCTTGCCTATTCTGGGTATATGCCCAGTAGGGAAACTGCTGGGTTGTATGGTAGCTCAATTTCCATCTGTTTTACATATTGACAAATTGATTTCTATAGTGGCTGTATATACCTACGGGTCCACCAGCAGTGAATAAGAGTTCCTGTCTTCCCACAGCACCTCCAACACTTGTTGTTTTCTGATTTTTTTAATTGGGCTATCCTTGAGGGTATTAGATGGTATCTCATTCTTGTTTTGACTTGCATTTCTCTTATGGCTAATTATCAGAAAAATTTTCTCATACGTTTATTGGCCATTCAGATTTCTGCCTCTGTGAAACTTTGGTTCAGGTCCTTTGCCCACCTCCTCAGTGGGCAGTAAGTTTTATTCTTTTGGAAGCTATCAGGGTATTAGAGGTTTTAGTAATAGAACCTTTATCTGATTTGCCATTGCTAAAGATGTTTTCCCAGTCTGTGGATTCTCTTATTACTCTCTTGGTGAACTCTTTCAATGTACACAGGTGTCTTACCTTCTGTATAACCCACTTGTCAATTTGTGCCCCCTCTGTGTTTGTGTCCTTCCCTATTTCTGATAGCCTATGTATTCCCTGTGCCAAAGTTCTTAGGTTGGTCCCAATTCCCTCATTGATGACCCTAATAGTTTGGAGTTTTACTTCAAGGTCTGTGATCCACCTTGAGTTTATTCTTGTTCATGGAGTGAGATAAAGGTTTTGCTTCATTTTTCTAGAGGTAGATATCCATTTTTTCAGCACCACTTTGTTAAATAGAACATCTGTTTCCATTTGACATTTTGAAGGCAGGGCTGAGATTCTTATAACAACATTGGATCCACAAGATTTCCCACCCACTGGGCTGTGATATTCCTGCATTCAGTGTCATTGCATGTGTTTCCTGAGTCTGAAGAGGATTTTATAGATTGGCATAGGACATGTGGGCTAATATCAGACTTGTGGACTTGGTCTGAACTGGGCCAGGATGTTTCTTAATATTCAATTGCTCTTGTATGTAAAGCTATTTTTTATAAACATACGCATCTCCACAAAATTTGTTTCTCTATTCTGCCTGAACGAACACATCCAGATACATTGGTTTATTCTTTTACTGTCTGTCCATGTTATATTCAGTATTCTTCACTAAAAGCACAATTCAAAATGCATCAGTTTTTCGCTTCCAAATGCATTGTCCAGGATTCTCAAATATGTAAGCTCATTGCTTGGTTCAGGCCCATGATAAATAATATCTTTGTTTCTGAACACGTTAAGGTGATCTTTTGCAGTAAGTTTGTTCAATGCAATGTGAGGGTAAGCTAATTTTTTAAAAAAGGATTGTTGCAAAAGCATAGAAACTTTATTAAACAAAAATATCTAAATGTGGAACTATTGTTTCTTTACAAATAATTCATTCATGTCTATACACTTCTAAAGCAGTGATGGCATCTCTTGAGCCCTTTCCCAAAGAGTTCTGTTCTCTTCAACTTACACTATATCAAAATAGCAAATTTGACATCCCACGGGTTCTTAAAGAATCATCCTTTAAGGAATTCTCCAAATGTGGAGAACAAAACGACATCTGAAGAGGCAAGATTAGGACTATAAGGAAGATAAGTTAGAGTTATTCCAGTAAAATTATCATAGAACACAATTTAATATCCTTGGAGAATAAGTAGATGCATTGCTGTGATGGGTGGGGTGCAATTTTCCTGATGTCCTTTTCACCAATACATTTTTCAGATTTCTTGAAACTTCTTAATGAGCCCTGTGATCATTCTTTGCAATTTTTTTTGAAAATATATCAAGGTTATCTCTGATTGCGAAAAAGGATATTTTCCCAAATCAATCTTGTAAGCTTCTGAGAAAACCTTTATGCACTGATTTAACTGACCAAGCATATCCCCTTCAAGTCACCATTATAATTGGATATTTTTGAAAGCACTCTAAAGAACCTAAAAAGGTATGTTAATGAGCCAGCCATACCCTGATCAAAGAGTTTAAACATCCATTGTTTGGTATAAACCAGATTTAGAAACCCAGGAGTAGTACTAGATTAATAATCTCTTGGCATTGGCTTTGGGACTGTTGCTTCTTTAGGCATTGATTGTGGATTCAATACTGCCAATAAAATGAAATCATTCACAACTCCAATTGTTTATGTATTTATTATGATGCTTGATATTTGTAAGGATATTTGTTTTCTGAATGTTGAGATGCAATCCTAATTGAGAAATATATTCTTTGATCTTTACCAGTAAGTATTTCAAATCTTCACTTTAAACAAGGTTGTGTCCTCTGAATATTACAGGTTGTTTATGGATCTTACTCTGATTCTGAAGCTATGCTCTTTTTATAAAGCTTAGCTAGCTCCTTAAATTACTTGCTCAGAAGACAGTTTGAAGAATATGGCGATAATATAGAATCCTGACATATACTTTTCTTGATGTAAAAACAAGCGACATCTCTTTGTTCTGTTCCAACTACTGTCTCTCATGCTAGACACGGTTTCTATATATGCACAGTAAGATTTTTTTAGTTCTTATTCTTTTCAATGCTATGCATAATTCACTATGATCTACACAGCTGAATATCTTTTGGGAATCAATAAAACACAAGTGAACATCCTTCTAGTATTCTCTCATTTCAGCTAGTAGCCATATGACATACCCTCAGTCCATGTCCTGTACAAAATCTGCCTCAAATTTCTGTCAGCTACCTTTCCATGTATTTCTACCAGTTTTCAGTTACCTTCGGCAAACATTTACTTGTGTGTGAGAGTAGCGACATTGTTAAATGACTTCCATATTCCTTAGAGTATCTTTTGTTGAAATGGACAGGAATAGGGATTCCCTCCTCCCACCATCTTTAATTGGCCGACTAAGAATGTGTCTCCCAAATAGCTTGACAGAGACAGAGAAGCATATCCAGTGTTGTATCTGTTTTTTTGAAATATCTCAATCGGTATTATTTTAATTCCTGGAGCAATGTTTTTCTTTCTTTTCTCTTTAAATCACTTTATTGGGTGCTTTTATAGCTTTTCTATTATTCCATACATCAATCGTATCAAGCATATTTATACATGTATTACCATCATCTTTTCCTAAACATTCACATTCTATTTGAGCCCTCAGTATTAAGTCCTCTTTTCCCCTCACATCCCTCCTCCCACCTTTGAGACCCCTTGATAAATTATTATAGTCTTCATATCTTACACCAACCACAGTCTATCTTCACTCACACATCTGTTGTTCATCCCACACACACACACACACACGCACACAACCCACGGGGTTGTGTGTTGATGACTGCAACCAGTTTTCCTTCCTCCTGTCCTCCTCCACACCTTGTCCATACCTTCCTGGTATCACTACTCCCATTTCTGTTCATCTGACGTAGAGTCCATGTGTCTTTCTTATCTTCACCAGTACACATGTTCAGGTCTAACCAGAACTGAAAGGCAGGACCAGGGTCATGATAGTGGGTGGTATGGAAAACTCAAAGAACCAGAGTAATGTTGTGTGGTTGTGTGTTTCATGAGAGCGATAGTGCACCGTGGTACATTTCTCCTTTTCTTGTGACCTTTATTAGAGTAGCAAGAGAATCCACACACTGGGAGAGGAATTTTAGCAATTATACAAAAGACAAAGAGATTATTATTAAAATCTAACATACCCTCCCAGGGAAAACAGCTAATAATTAACCCTCTGAGGAAGTGGGCAAAAGACCTGAACAGAAGTTTCACTAGGGAGGAGACCCCTATTTTTATCGTAAACACGATAAAATACTCCCAATCATTATCCATCAAAGAAATGCAAATTAAAACAACTATGAGATACCACCTAACACCCTTGAGTATAGCCCAGATCAGAAAATCAGACAGGAAAAAAATGTTGAACAGGAGGTGGCAAGAGGGAACTATTCTCCACCGCTGGTGGTAATGTAGTTATGTACAGTCATTGTGCAAAGGCATCTGGCATACACAGCATGGAGTACTTTGCATTGCTTAAAAGTACTGGTGATTGCATGAAATCCATTGTTTCATGGGAAGAGTTGCAGGAAATTATGTTAAGCAAAGTTAGCCAATCACAGAAGGACACATACAACATGAGTCTGCTGAGGTAAGATATAATCAGCTCAGTAAGTATAGAAGAAAAGCCATTTATCTCACACTTTATGGGCTGAGGTACAGGCAGGGACAGACCAAACCCATGATGTACATGTCATTCAACACAAAGAATTGGAAGGGGGTGGGATAAAAGGGAGGAGGAGATGATGGTAATAGGGGAGTAGGGCACTATTCTACCCAGGGGGAGAATATTGTTTATGTTTCCACAGAAATGGGAGTATGAGTGCAGACTGCACCATGGCACATCAAAATCTGAGGACATCGTAACCACATGGAGCAACTAATGAAGAGAGAGGTCTTCAGGGCCAGCCCCAACAAGATCCGAAGTAGCCCCCACACCCCTGTAGAAATAGGGGCTATAGAGGATAGCATTAAGCCCACAGATTGGGAAGAGACACCTGTGTACCATACCCATACAGAAACAAACCCAGAAGGAAAAAGAAAGAGGAAGGGACTAGACCCAATACTGGCACACCAAGCTGCTAAGGCACAAGGAAGACTGTAGGACTGACATCTGCTCTAGACATGAGGTGCGCTCAGTGAAACACCATGACAGAAGACAATAGTGAGGGCCCATGGCAGGAAGTGAATCCGGGCTGACCATCCCCACAAGGAGGTGAACCAAGAGTGGACTATGACAGATCAGCAATGGGAACAAAGTGGACTCACAAAAGTCCCAAGGAGAACCTAAGAATAGACTTCAGCCTAGACGATATGATTTCCCAAACCTCTCAGGACCTGTGAGGAGATGGTCATAAAGGTTAGTGGACTGTTCTCAAATTATGTACGTGTTTTCATTTAGGTTTGGGGGGCATTTTTTCGATTTTCTTTTCCCCCATCTTTTTTATGCAATCTTTCATTTGCTTTTGTCTCTATTTTTGTTGTTCTGCCTATCACTACAAGATAGACATGAGAAGCACGTCTGATGAGAAAGCATCCAGACTGGAAAGAGGGAGTTGGGGAAAGGATTTGTGAGCAAACAAAGCCATACACAGGGGAACAACTGGGGAGTTAGAATCAACAGTGAGAAGGACATATAGATTCTGGGGGTGTTGGAGCAACACCCATCTAGCACAGAGGAATTACTAAGAGGAAGAAGGGTAAGTGTGATGGTGGAGCAGGAGAAAGGTAAATGGAAACACAGAAAAGATCTAGAAAGCAAAGAAATGGATAGAGGTAGAAGCATAGGTATGCACTTCTGTGAACATATTAATTCATTAAAATAAATTTATCGACATATATGCACATATTTATATGGCAATACATTGAGGAAGTGGACAGGCTTTGAGTCTCTGCTGAAGCCCTCCCTCAATGTAAGAATACTTTGTCCTAACAACCTGGCGTTTTGTGATGTTCATTCTTCCAACACGATCACTGAAGATAAAATGGGTGTATAAGAAGATAAGTGGAATAAAGTGGATGGTTCCCTGCTATCAAAAGATATGGCATCTGGGGTCTTAAAGGCTTCAAGTTAAACAAGTGCCCACCTAGCAGAGAAGCAAAAAGCCCACGTGGAGGAAGCACACCAGCCTGTGTGATCACACAGTGTCAACTAGATCAGATAACAGGCACCAGAAGACTCAAAACAAACAATCATATTGTTAAGAACTAGGTGGAATTGAAGTAGAGACCCCAAACTCATTTGGTTTTCATCAATACCTTTTAGTACAAACCACATTTTTACTTGATAAATATTGAATGATTCTTTTTATTAGCGTGATTGTGCATAACTTTTATTTCCATTGGATGTTTCCAGTGTCTCTAATATCTTGACTATCTTCATCATTGAAACCTGAGGTTTGGCTTTTTCTTCAGTTATTACAGAAATTCATAGCATTTTCTTCTCTATCAGTTTTCTAATTCCAGTTAGGGTCACATTTCATTATGAGGATAAGTAAAAATATTAATGCTAGGTTCTAGTTTACTCCAGATACAACGTGTTGTAATTTGTCTCTGTGATCAGTGAGTGACTACAGGCAATTACTATCAGCAATACACTAGTGTGAGGCTCTCTCAAGTCATCAAACAACAATATATTTACTGCCGTGTGTGGGGGACGGCAGTATTTTTAGATTAAGGCTAATACTAAATTCTTAATGAAATCCAACTGAACATCTGCAACAGTCTTGAAAAACATAATCTCCTATATCAAATAGCAGTTTTTTAAATGGACCAAGCATTTTATAGAATGCCGGAAACACCTCACACTGAAGTTAAAGATGAGCTTGGAAAACTATACTTAATGATTTGGGGCTTTCTCATAGTGTGATCTTGATAGATTTTCAAAGAAAACACATTGTGCCTTGTTGTGAAGAAGTTTTATAAAAGTTGAAATCTGCACTGGTGAGCTAAAGTCAAGACACTTGTTCTAAGTATTCTCTTTTTTTCCCAGCAAGACAATCCACTGACTCATTCTTTGAAGCTAGTCAAGATTACATACAGAATTTCATTAGGGATTTTTACCCAATTCACACTATATCCTTGATCCTTCTCCTTTAGATTTTCTTCCCAAAATTCAAAGACCATTTAAAAGGAACATACATTGATTTCCTGGTGAACCTGTGAGCTAGGTATGGGTGAATAATTGCAAAGTTGGTAAATCAAACCCACCAGTCACCTAAAAAAGAAAGATGGGCCCTGATATTATTCCTTCCTCCAGATTATTTACAATTCGTGAATCACGCAGATGGGTAAGCTTCTTCCATGTGGACTTAGCTTTTTTGGATAGACGTTTGTTTGAAGACAAACCTTTAAAACCTCAGATGCTTTATTTTCTGGTAACTGAGCACCCTCTGGTTTCTTCATCATGTTTTGCTGTAGCACACATATCTTCAGTGCTCTCTGCATGAGGGTGATAGTATGACTTAATTATTTCTTTCGTTCACTTTAGCCTGGTTGCTCCTCAGAAAATAGATTAGGCTCTCTACTCCAATAAACAGTTTGCAGCCCCAGAAACCAAGAAGGGAAGTTCTGCCCTATCCTAAAGGGTCATAATGAGTCAGAATTAATTCAACAAGCTTCAGAATCTCTTCTGATGTTCCCTTGGTTTTTCCTGTTTCTAAGTGACATTTTACTTTCTTTATGTAGGTTTGCCTTGATGTTATCACAAGACTGTTTTGAACTTCAGTCATGAGTCTCCAAGATCTCACATCCATCCTGGATGTGGTCTGTAAAATTAAGTAGGATAAAATCAAAGTCATTCTTCTGTTTTCATGGCTGTATTTTAATTTTATTTAGCTTGAATTTGAATAAGAGCAATTGGTGGTTTATTCTGTAGAAAATTTCTGATTTGCTTCTGATTATTGATGTTGAGATTCTCCATGGTCTCATTTAAAAAAATGGAATTGAGTTGATCCCTGTGTGATCCATCCATTGAGACCCAAATATACTGTTACAACTTATGTTGTTGAAAGCTATATTTCAAAAAAAACAGGTCACTGATATTACAAAATTCTATCATTTGATCTCCAGCATAAATTCTATTGACAAGGTAAAATTTTCTAGCTATGAATCCTTATTTGTTTGCTAATTTCCAATTTCAATCACCATTCATTATCAATGCATCTTTATTGCATGTTTGTTTAATTTTAGACTGCAGAGGTTAACAAATATTTTCAATTTTTTCAATATTGACATTCGTGGATGGTGTGTAAATTTAAGCAATATTTATATTAACTAGAGATCAAAAGGACATTGGCGAGATGGATATAGGAGATCAAAAGTATAAACCTGATTTGAATGGTTAAAACCTTTTCAGTTGATTCTCTCTTTAATGCACATTGGGTCTGGTCTGGTTTTCAACATTCTCTCTGTCTGCTTCTCTCTCTCTCTCTCTCTCTCTCTCTATGTGTTTTCATATTGGGATTTTTCTTAGAAATATTTTGTCATTGGGGGTAAACAATTTTTGTTTTCTGTCTTTCATTTTTTCAGTATATGAAAAATGGGATTGATGAACCTATTGACAGAGCAATGAAGGGCTTCTGAAGGATGCAGTTAAGGGAAGGAGGTGGTAATAGAAGACTCAACTGACAAGGCTGGGTCCCTGTGAGACATCCCTAGGAGAAAGCACATGGACCTACCCTCATGTAGTGAGAACCCTGGGCCTAAAAAGCCATGTGGAGACTCCTGGGAGCGCTGAGATGCTTACAACACCACTGGATCCACTTTAATCCTCAACCTGCTTTTGTCTGCATGCATGAGCTGCAGCTCCTGTAAACAGCAGCCAGATGGATTGTGCTTTCTGCGCCAGTCTGTCAGCTTCTGCCTTTCAATGCCTGCATTTGGCCCATTGATATTCAGTGTTATAACATTCATTTGTGGACCTGTGAATTGTTCTTGTACCTATTGTGTTGGATGTTTTTCTACCTACATATGATCATGTTCGTGTTGTGTGTACATGTGGTTCATTCTTGCTTTCATTCCACTATTGAGCCAATGGTTTGGGGGGACTGTTTGCTCTTGGGCATCCTATGGCTGTAGTTGTTCTATGTGATGGCCTTTTATTTGCACTCGATGAGTGGTGATCATCTGCCCATACTCAATTGGCAAGGATATTTTGGGGAACTGGGTTTCTTTCTATGTATTCTTTGAGTTGTTCCTTGTTGAGGAAGACACTTACTTCTCCATCTATCTTAATACTTAATTTGGCCTTGTGTAATATTGTTGGGGTTGTGTTATTTTCCTGCCATTTTTGGACTATGTTACTCCAGCCCCTCCTCTTCTTCTTCGTGTCTGGTGATTGATCTGAGCATGGGTACATTTATAAGTGACTGATTGTTTTTCCCGAGCTGCTCTCATGGTCTCCCCCTTTGCCTCATAGGAACATCACTTAACTCTTGTGCATCTTGGTGATTTTTATCTTTGGATTCAGTCTGGCTGATGTTCTCTCAGCATCCTGAATGGTGGCCTGATTTTCATTTATTAAACTGGAGAAACTTTCCTCTACAAATCCTGTTATTTTTGTTATTGCCTTCTTTGCTATTTCTTGTGCTGGTAGTCTAATTATTCTAATATTGTTCTTCTGCATAATATCAGACTTGGCTCTCAGGTCTTCTTCAGCTTCTTTGGTTGTCTTCTTTGACTGATTTTCCTGATTGTTGAGGTCTGCTTGATTATCATCTATGTCACTGGTGTGATCTACTCTCTCCTAATGTCTGTTGGAAAAGTTGGATAATTTGCTACTCGATTTTGCTATTTCATTGCTTAAGTCTCGTATTTCCCTTTGGTGGATTTCCTTTATGTCCTCTATCATTTCATCATTTTCCTGTATTTCTTCATTCATATCCTGTGTGACTCCAAGCAGCATTCTGAAAATTTCTGTGGCTTGTCAGTATCTGCTTCTGCAATGCTTTTCATTAGTTTCATGAATATTTCTGGCATTGTCTTGTGTTTCTCCTGCTTTTTCATTAAGGTTGTTGGGTGGATTGCTGTTTGCATATTGTTTTAGAGGAGCCTGGAGCCATCATCCTGAGTTAAATAACACTGAACTCTCTCTTGGGGGACTCATCAGTCCTTCTCTGAACTACTTGTAGATGATTGCTCTTGGGGAATGGAGTGGAAGGGGTCAGGCTACAGCTGTATCTTCCTTGTTTTCACTCTTACCATAGCCAGCCAGTATTCTATTATTTGGAGTGTGAGTTGGATAGT